>JAVMKA010000017.1:14432672-14520172 GCA_032172135.1 Glyptemys insculpta
GACGCCATCGTCATCTCCAACCGGTCGGTGTGTGGGGCAGAGCCGGGCGCCATCCCCCCCTTCCTCCCCCTGCCCCCTCGGCTCCAGTGCCAGGGCTCACCGCTCTCCCCTCTCCCCGCGCAGGGCCCTCCGGGACGGTGAACTCTTTGAGATCGTCATTCAGAAGATGGTGGATCGCTGGTCCGGCTCTATAGAGGCAGGTGAGAGACGGGGAAATGGGGGGGTGGAGTCCCTGGGCCCCACTTCCCTGATGTAATTCCCCACCCACCCAGAGAGCGCCACTGGGGTACGGCGGTCGGTTTCACTTCCTGTCCCATCTCCGCGCCGGGCGAGGGGTCCCTGGGTAACCGGCTGCCCCGCCCCAGACGTGGCTGCATCTCAGCCCCGGGCGAATTACATTGCGACCCGGTGACACACGAGCTCAGAGCGAGTGGGGTCCCACGGGGGGCACTCATCCCTAGTTTCGTGGCTCACCTGGATAACGGAGTGTCGAGTGTATTTTCCGAATTCGTGGCGGCCCCCGAGCCTGGAGGAGTCGCCAGCGCTTTCGCGGGCCGGATCAGAAGTCGAACCGACTGCGCCAAACTGGTCTGACCTCACCAAGTTGAAATTCAGTGAAGACCAGCAGCCCGGCCCCACTTAGGAAGGGAAAATCAACTGGGGGCTAAGCAGCAGGGGGCTCGGACGGCCGCAAAGCCGCCCGGGGTGGTTGCAGGGCAAAGCCTGTTCCATGGTGTGTTATCGGGGGGGGGGCGTGCGGGAGGCCCGGGCGGACCCCCGGCGGGGCTAGGGCAAGCGGGGGCTGGGCGGCCTCTCCGGGTCCCTTCCGGCCCCTCACCGCTCGGGATTCCCTCTGGCAGGGGTCACGGCCATCCGGCCCGAAGACCTGGAGTTCCCCAACACCATGACGGACATCGATTACGACACCTGGATGCTCAGGTGAGTGTGGGGGGAGGTGTGGGGGGGAGACCTGGGAGGGATGGGACCATGTCTCCTCCTGACCCCGCCTTCCCCCCCCCCCCCCCCCCAGCGGCACGGCCATCATGCAGGACGGCAACACCATGCGCAACAACTACGGCTGCGACCTGGACTCGCTGACTACAGGCTCCCGCATCGGCATGATGCGCACGGCCAAGGGCGACCTGCACTACTTCATCAACGGCGTGGACCAGGGCGTGGCCTGCTCCGGCCTGCCCCCCGCCAAGGGTGAGCCGCCCCGGCCCGCCCCCTCCCCACCCCCTGCAACCGTGGGTTAGACTGATCCTGCCCGCTGTGTTGTTCCCCCCCACAGCAATGGGCCTCTTGGTCTGATCCGGGCCCAGTGTGTGTTTTTCTCCCCCCCCCCCCCCCCCTTCCCCACGGACGGGCCTATTGGTCTGATCCGGACCGCTGTGTTCCCCCCCTCCCCGCCCACAGATGGGGCCCATTGGTCTGATTCGGCCCAGCGTCTTCCCCCATGCATGGGATCATTGGACTGATATGGGGGGGGGGGGGGAGATATATTGGGCTGGATGGGCCCATTGGACTTATCCAGTGGGGAGGATATATGGGCTGGATTGGGGCCATTGGGTCTGGGTGGGGGACCTGGATGGGCCCATTGGGCTTGTGGCGGGGGGGGGATATACTGATGTGGGTGGGCTCATTGGAAGGGGGGGGTGGAAATATACCAGACTGGATGGATCCATTGGACTGATCGGGGGCGGGGGGTAATGTGGCAGCTGCGGCCCGGTTAACCCTTTGCTCCCCTCCCCTGGCGGCGCGGCGCAGAGGTGTACGCCGTGGTGGATCTCTACGGCCAGTGCGTCCAGGTGTCCATCACCAGCGCCACGGGCCCCATGGACAACAGCCTGTCGACCAGCAACGTCACCGAGAAATCCTTCCCCATCCACTCGCCAGGTGAGAGCCCCACCCCACCCCACCCTGCCCCAGAGCTGGCTGCATCTCTGTGCTGACTTCAGGGGCCCCTCTGTTGGTAGCAGCCCCACCCAGCCTGCCGGGGAGAGCGCTCCCTGCTGAGCCCCCCCGCCCCACTCCCTGCCCCCACACCGCCCCCTAGCACCGCCCTGGGGCCAGCCCTGCCTGCCAGGGGAGAGTGCCCCCTGCTGAGCCCCCCCGCCCCGCTCCCTGCCCCACAGCGCCCCCTAGCGCCACCCTGGGGCCAGCCCTGCCTGCCAGGGGAGAGCGCCCCCTGCTGCCCCCGCCCCGCTCCCCGCCCCACAGCGCCCCCTAGTGCCGCCCTGGGGCCAGCCCTGCCTGCCAGGGGAGAGCGCCCCCTGCTGCCCCCGTCCCGCTCCCTGCCCCACAGTGCCCCCTAGCGCCGCCCTGGGGCCAGCCCTGCCTGCCAGGGGAGAGCGCCCCCTGCTGAGCCCCCCCGCCCCGCTCCCCGCCCCACAGCGCCCCCTAGCACCACCCTGGGGCCAGCCCTGCCTGCCAGGGGAGAGCGCCCCCTGCTGAGCCCCCTGCCCCGCTCCCCGCCCCACAGCGCCCCCTAGCGCCGCCCTGGGGCCAGCCCTGCCTGCCAGGGGAGAGCGCCCCCTGCTGAGCCCCCCCGCCCCGCTCCCCGCCCCACAGCGCCCCCTAGCGCCACCCTGGGGCCAGCCCTGCCTGCCAGGGGAGAGCGCCCCCTGCTGAGCCCCCCCGCCCCGCTCCCCGCCCCACAGCGCCCCCTAGCACCACCCTGGGGCCAGCCCCGCTTGCCAGGGGAGAGTGCTTCCTGCTGAGCCCCCCCGCCCCGCTCCCTGCCCCACAGCGCCCCCTAGCACCACCCTGGGGCCAGCCCCTGCCTGCCAGGGGAGAGCGCCCCCTGCTGAGCCCCCCCACTCCCTGCCCCACAGCGTCCCCTAGCGTCCCACCAGCTGTTGATGGCCACGTCTCCCCCCACAGTGCCAGGCGTGGCTCACCGCTTCCACAGCAGCTGCGGGAAGAACGTGGCCTTCCAGGACGATGGGTGCCGGGCCGTGCGCGTGGCCGGCTACTGCCACGGCATCGTCTTCAGCATGAAGGAGCTGAAGGCCGACGAGGTGTTTGAGGTGAGTTTCCCCCCGGGCTGGGGTATCTGCTGCCCCCCCCCCACCACCCCTCAAGAGTGGGAGGAGCCCAGCCCCTGCTAGATCGCTGCCCCCAGCCCCCATCACTGGGGGGGGGGCTGAGTCTGAGCTAAGGTGGCTAGTGCAGCCGATGCCTTCCTCCTGGGGCCAGTAGGAGGAGCTGTGCCCAGCTACACTCATGTTCCCGCCCCCTATTGCTCAGTGACCCCTGACCCTTGGAGCCAGATCTTCACACACCCCTGTTGCTTGCTGACCTCTGACCCTTGGAGCCTGATTCTCCCTCTCTTCCTCCCCCATTGCTCGGTGACCTTTGACCCTTGGAGCCAGACTCCTCCCCTCCCCACCCTGGTTGCTCAGTGACGTATGACCCTTGTGGCTGGATTTCCTCCCCCATTGACTGGTGACCTCTGACCCTTGGAGCCGGATTCTCTCCTCTTCTCCCCCCCCCCCCCCCCCCGTTGATTGGTGACCTCTGACCCTTGGAGCCAGACTCCCTGTCCCCGTCCCCCCCCATTGCTCAGTGATCTCTGACCTTGAGGCTGGATCCCCCCACCCCTCCGTCGCTTGGTGACCTGTGCCCCGTGCTCCCGCCCCCCTGCAGGTGAAGATCGAGGAGCTGGACGAGAAGTGGTCGGGCTCCTTCCACGTGGGGCTGACCACGTTGCTGCCCTCCGAGGTGCCCTACGCGGCCACAGGGCTGCCGGCCTCCCTGCTGGAGCTGCACTCCAAGGCCACCTGGCTGGTGGCCGGCTCCGAGGTGCGGCGCAATGGCCAGCTGCAGAAGCAGAACTACGGCTGCTCGCTGGAGAGGCTGGGGGTGAGTCGCGCCCGGGGCGGGGGAGCTGTGGGGCTGGGGGGGGGCCAAGGGTGGGGGGGGGGAAATGCAGGGCTGCAGAGGCCCACTGGTCCAGTGGGGGGTTGTGGGGGAGAGCTGTGGAGCTGGAGGGGCCCAGTAATCTGGTCCTGGGGGGGGGGGAGGGGGGATGGGCAAGGGGCATGGGGTTGGGGGGGCAGTGGTCTGGTCCCTGGGGGGGGTAGTAGAGAGAGGGTTGGGGGAGTGGGCAGGGGATGTGGGGGGGGGATGGGCAGGGGCTTGGGGGGCCCAGCAGTCTGGTCCCAGGGGGGGTGATGGGCAGGGGGCGTGGGGATGGGGGGGCCCTGCTATCTGGTCCGGTGAGGTGTTGGGGGGGGGGGGAGCGGTCTGGTCCTGTGGGGGGGGAGTGGATGGGGGTGTGGGGTTGGTGGGGCCCTGCGGTCTGGTCCCGGGGGGTGGGGGGCGGCAGCGGTCTGGTCCTTTGAGGGGGGGTTGGGAGGCCCAGCGGTCTGGTCCTTGGGGGGTGGCGAGAGTGGGCAGGGGGCTGTGGGGCAGAGATCTGGTCTGGGGGGAGGGGAGTGGGCAGGGGGTGTGGGAATGGGGGGCCCAGTGGTCTGGTCGCAGGGGGGGAGTGGGCAGGGGGTGTGGGAATGGGGGCCCAGCGGTCTGGTCTGGGGTGGTGGGAGTGGGCAGGGGGCATGGGAATGGGGGGCCCAGCGGTCTGATCCCGGGGGGCGGGAGTGGGAATGGGGGGCCCAGCGGTCTGATCGAGGGGGGGGGGGGGAGTGGGCAGGGGACGTGGGGATGGGGGGCCCAGCGGTCTGATCCCGGGGGGCGGGAGTGGGAATGGGGGGCCCAGCGGTCTGATCGAGGGGGGGGGAGTGGGCAGGGGGCGTGGGGATGGGGGGCCCAGCGGTCTGATCCCGAGGGCGGGGAGTGGGCAGGGGTTGTGGGGCCGGTGGAACCATGGCTCAGACCCGGGGGGCGGTCCCATGGCTCTGACCCAGGCCCCCCTCCCGGCAGGTGGGGAATCGCGTGGGGGTGAAGCGCTGCGCGGACGACACCATGCACATCCTGGTGGACGGCGAGGACATGGGGCCGGCCACCACCGGCGTGGCCAAGGTAACTCTTCGCCCCGGGGCCTGGGACCCCCAACCGCCCGATGGTGCTGGGGGGCAGAGCCCACGTGAGCCACGCTGGGTAGAGGTCGAAGCCTCCCCCCTTCCAGCCCCCCACCCCAGCAGCCAGCATCCCCCCAAGGGGGCTGCCTTTTGGGGGGACATGTGATGTCATGGGCGTTGGTCCACCTCTTCCTGTGTGAGGGCGGATGTGATGTCATGGGTAGGGCCCTCTTCTTCCTGTCAGGGATGGGTTGTGATGTCATCGGTGTTGGTCCGCCTCTTCCTGGCTGGGAGGAGTTTTGATGTCATCTTATGGGGGGCATAGGGCCCACCTTTTCCTGTCTGGGAGTGGATGTGATGTCATGGGAGGGTTAGGGCCCGCCTTTTCCTGTCTGGGGGAAGTATGATGTGATGTCACAGGAAGTCGCTGCCCCGTGAGCTCCTGGAGCGTCCCCCATCACTTTCTCCCCATGACAGGACGTCTCTCTCCCTGCCATGTCCAGTGCTGAGGGGTTCTACCTCGCTGGACTGTGGGATAAACCCAACGGTCCCAGCCTCCCCCCCGCGCTCTAACCACTACACCCCACTCCCCTCCCAGAGCCGGGGAGAGAACCCAGGAGTCCTGGGTCCCAGCCCCCCCTGCTCTAACCCACCAAGCCCCACTCCCCTCCCAGAGCTGGGGAGAGAACCCAGGAGTCCTGGCTCCCAGCCCGCCCCCCCGCTCTAACCCACCAAGCCCCACTCCCCTCCCAGAGCTGGGGAGAGAACCCAGGAGTCCTGGCTCCCAGCCCCCCCTGCTCTAACCCACCAAGCCCCACTCCCCTCCCAGAGCTGGGGAGAGAACCCAGGAGTCCTGGCTCCCAGCCCCCCTGCTCTAACCCACCAAGCCCCACTCCCCTCCCAGAGCTGGGGAGAGAACCCAGGAGTCCTGGCTCCCAGCCCCCCCACTCTAACCCACCAAGCCCCACTCCCCTCCCAGAGCTGGGGAGAGAACCCAGGAGTCCTGGCTCCCAGCCCCCCTCCCCCCGCTCTAACCCACCAGCCCCGCCCCCTCTCCCCCCATGTCCTGTGTCCTCAGAACGTCTACGTGGTGCTGGATCTGTATGGGCGCGTCACCGCAGTCTCCATTGTCAGCTCCACGGTGCTGGAGGAGTCGGACGGCACCAAGCCCCCATCAGTCGCCTCCGAGGCGTACAGCGAGGAAGAGGAGGAGGAGGAGGAGCCCACGCCTGTGAGTGCTGGGAGACGGGAAATGCCCCCTTTTTCCTTGAGGGGGCGCCAGCCCTGCTCCAGCCTCAGGGTGGAAAGAGTAGGAGATACTGCCTGTTCCCTCTAGGGGGCACCAGCTCCTATCCGGCCCCAGGGCGGGCACTGGCTGGCTCAGGGGGGTGGGGAATGGGGCAGGGGCCTGTCCCCTCTAGGGGCCACCAGCTCCCACCTGGCCCCAGGGCGGGGACTGGCTGGCTCAGGGGGGCGGGGGATGGGGCAGGGGCCTGTCCCCTCTAGGGGGCGCCGGCTCCCATCCGGCCCCAGGGCGGGGACTGGCTGGCTCAGGGGGGCGGGGGATGGGGCAGGGGCCTGTCCCCTCTAGGGGGCGCCGGCTCCCATCCGGCCCCAGGGCAGGGACTGGCTGGCTCAGGGGGGTGGGGAATGGGGCAGGGGCCTGTCCCCTCTGGGGGGCGCCGGCTCCCACCCGGCCCCAGGGCGGGGACTGGCTGGCTCAGGGGGGTGGGGAATGGGGCAGGGGCCTGTCCCCTCTGGGGGGCGCCGGCTCCCACCCGGCCCCAGGGCGGGGACTGGCTGGCTCAGGGGGGCGGGGAATGGGGCAGGGGCCTTTCCCCTCTAGGGGGCGCCATCTCGAGCTGGTGAGTGACTCCCCTCCCCTCGGCTGCAGTGTGAGAATGAGGCCTCCGTGCTGCCGGCCGCCATGGAGTTCCTGGAGAACCACGGCAAGAACATCCTGCTGTCCAACGGCAACCTGACGGCCACCCGCGTGGCCAGCTACAACCAGGGCATTGTGGTCATTGCCCAGCCCCTGCCCCTGGGCCAGCTGTTCCAGGTGTGGCCTGGCCCCATTCCTTCCCCTTGGGGGAGGATGTGATGTCGTCATGGGTGGGGGAGGTGAACCTGCTACTTCCTCTCTGGGGAGGATGTGATGTCATTATGGGGGAGGATGTGACATGATGGGGGAGGGAGGGAGGAGGGCCTGCTACTTTCTGCTGATGGAGGATGTGATGTCATGATGGAGGTGGGTGTAGGGTCTGCTACTTCCTGTCGGCGGAGAATGTCATGTCGTGATAGGGAAGATGTTGGTCCTGCGTGTGTGATGTCATGATGGGGGTGTGTGATCTCACAGGGGGTGGTACTATTCATTGCCTCATGGGAGCTGTGTCTCCGTGGCTTCTGACATCACTTCCTCTCCAACGGCCTCATGGGAGTTCTCCCACCTTCCCAGGTTCAGATCGACTTCCTGAACCCCCAGTGGACGTCGTCCCTGTCCCTGGGCGTCATCGGCACCTCGCCCGAGCGCCTCAACTTCCCCGCCACGGCCTGCTCCCTCAAGCGCTCTGCCTGGCTGCTGCAGCGCGACTCCGTCTTCCACAACTCGCTCAAGGTGGGGATGGGCCCCTCTAGGGGCGCCGGCTCCCCTCCGGTCCTGGGGCGGGGGCACTGGCTGGCTCAGGGGGGCGGGGAACGGGGCCCAGGGCTCACTACGGTCCCTCCCCCAGATCTGTGAGAACTACGGGCCCAATCTGGACACGTGCCCCGAGGGGACGGTGCTGGGCCTGCTGGTGGACTCGAGCAGCTGTCTGCACCTCTACGTCAATGGGATGGACCAGGGGGTGGCCGCCCAGGACATCCCCACCCCCTGCTATGTGCTCGTCGACCTCTACGGGCAGTGCGAGCAGGTGAGCCCCCCTACTCTAACCGCTAGCCCCTACTCCCCTCCCAGAGCCGGGGAGAGAACCCACGAGTCCCGGCTCCCAGCCCCCCCTGCTCTAACCCACCAGCCCCTACTCCCCTCCCAGAGCCGGGGAGAGAACCCAGGAGTCCTGGCTCCTAGCCCCCCTGCTCTAACCGCTAGCCCTTACTCCCCTCCCAGAGCCGGGGAGAGAACCCACGAGTCCCGGCTCCCAGCCCCCCCTGCTCTAACCCACCAGCCCCCACTCCCCTCTCAGAGCCGGGGAGAGAACCCAGGAGTCCTGGCTCCCAGCCCCCCTGCTCTAACCACCAGCCCCCACTCCCCTCCCAGAGCCGGGGAGAGAACCCAGGAGTCTTGGCTCCCAACCCCCCCCTGCTCTGACCCACCAGCCCCCACTCCCCTCCCAGAGCCGGGGAGAGAACCCTGGTACCCAACCAGTGCATTTGTCCCCCAGGTTACCATAGTAACGAACGACACCCCAGCGCTGGGAGGGGAGAGCGCGGACCCCCACTCCCAGGGGGACATGGAGAAGGCAGACATGGTGGATGGTGAGTGACGGAGCCCGGCTGTCCTCTCCTGGGCGGGGGGCGGGATCTTCCCGGGTGAGGGAGTGGGCCCGGGGCCGTGCCCTCCCATCTGCGCCTCTAGGGCGTGTGGCGCAGGGGCAGGGCCAGCTACCCCCTCTTTCTCTGTTGCAGGCATTAAGGAGAGCGTGTGCTGGACGCCCCCCGTGGACATGAACACCATGAAGACCTGCGAGTACCATGCCCTCTGCGCCCGCTTCAAGGACCTCCTGCTGCTGCCAGGTGAACTGGGACCTGCCTCTCTGTGGGCATCGGAGGGTGGGGGGCACCCCGCTTCTCATTAATCTGCCCCGGATGGAGCCATGTTAGTGACCGAACGGGGCCGGCTGGTTTCGAACGCGTGCATTGGGGGAGCTGGATGGTGGGCGTTGTCATTAGGGTTCAGAGTTAACCCCCCGTTATTCAGGCTCAGGGCAGGGGAAGGAAAAGGGGGGGCTGCCTCTTCCCACGCCCCAACATCTGACCCGCCCCCCCTTCCCTCCCAGACGACTACTTCGCGGAAGATCCTAAATTCAGCCTCTGCTACTGCGAGTCGTGCCACAAGCTGCGGGGGGACGAGGCCTATTACAAGCAGGGGGAGCCCCCCCGGGACTACGCCTTGCCCTTCGGCTGGTGCCGCTTCAACCTCAGGTACCCGGCCGGGCGGGAGGGGCATCGGTCTGGGATGGGAGGGGTCAGGCTGGGAACGGACTGGAGGGGGGATGTGGGGTTTGGGGGTGTTCCCGGCTCTGATACCCTCCCCCCCGGCAGGGTGAACCCCCAGCTGGAGGTGGCCAGCACCTGTAAGAAGTGGCACATGGCTTATCACGGCACAAGCGTGGGCGCCGTCCGAAGGATGCTGGACCAAGGGGAGCTGGGGGCAGGTAGGAGGGACCCAGCACCGAGCCCATCACGCCCCTCCCAGAGCCGGGGAGAGAACCCAGGAGTCCTGGCTCCCAGCCCCCCCTGCTCTAACTCACCAGTCCCCTCTCCCCTCCCAGAGCCGGGGAGAGAACCCAGGAGTCCTGGCTCCCAGCCCCCACTGCTCTGACCCACCAGTCCCCTCTCCCCTCCCAGAGCTGGGGAGAGAACCCAGGAGTCCTGGCTCCCAGCCCCCACTGCTCTAACCCACCAGCCCCCACTCCCCTCCCAGAGCCGGTGAGAGAACCCAGGAGTCTGGGCTCCAGACTCCTCCCGCCTGGGGAGGGGGGTGGTATTTAGGGGTGGGGCCTGTGGGGGGGTGGTGGTTCTGGGCTTGCTGACTGGCTGTCCCGTTCCTCCCTCCCACCCCCACTCCCCCCAGGGAATGCGTCCATCCTGAGCTGCCGGCCTGCCAAGGCGGACCCCCAGGGTGGGGGCTACCACGAGCCAGAGAACAGCTCCCCAGGCCGGGGGGCCGAGCCCCAGCGGGTCCTGCTCTCGCCCACCCTGCGCTACGCCGGCCTGGAGGCCTTTGCCATCAAAGTGCAGTGAGTGCTGCCCGCCACGGGGGGGGGGGGGGGCAGCGAGCGGGGGGGCGGCGGGGGGCAGTGGTGAGTCCCTGACCCCTCTCTTTTCCCTCCCCCCCCCCCCCAGATTCCGGGACCCCAAGTCTCAGCGGCAGCACGGGGCGCAGGTGGCCTTCCAGGTGTGCGTGCGCCCCGGCTCCTACAAGCCGGGCCCCCCGTCGGCCGGGGCCCCCGACCCCCCGGACCCCCGCTTCAGCCCCGCCGAGCTCGAGTGGGTCACCAAGGAGAAGGGGGCCACCGTCCTCTACGGTCTGCTGGTGCGTGTGGAGTGATCCCCTCCCCCCCGATGGACCATCACAGCCAGCAGGGGGCGCTGGATGCTGGGGGGGGAGGCTTCCAGCTGTATAACCCCCCTGATTCCAGAGGACGACTGCCCAGAGGATGCCCAGCAGAGGGCACGACACCAGGAGCAGCTGCCTTTTGGGGAGGGGGCTCCCTACTCCTGCGGCACAGCCGGGGGGGGGGCGGGCGGGGAGAGAATTTGGACAAGATGCAAAGAGTCTGACACTGTTTTAAACCTGGGGGGGGAGACACTCCCCCCCATACACACAGCTCCCTCTGGTTGCCAGAGCTGTCTTTTGCACATAGAAAAAGCTAAGGATTTTTTTTTTTGTGTGGGGGGGGGGGGGCATCTGCAGCATGCTGGCGATTTTTTTTGGGGGGGGGTTATTGCACCAGAAAGAACTTAATTTTGTGGGGGGGGATCTACCTCAGCCAGGGAGGGCCCCCTAAACTACTTCAGTTGGGAGGGGTAGAGAAGACATCCCCCCCCTCTGCCCCCCTGGAATGGTTTGATGTGTGTGTGGTGGGGAGTGGGGGGGGTTTCTCAGCTGTGACCCAGGCTGGGTTTTCCATTGAACATTTCAAGGGGGAAGCACTAGATTCAATTATTGGGGAGAGGAGGGGGGTTGAACTAGTCCATGGGGAGTTGGAGGGGGATTTGTTGTTACCCCCCCTTGAAGTGGGGGGGAGGTGATTCTCCTGCTGTCTGTTGGGGGTGCCCCTACCCTGGATTTTAGGGGGGTGAATTTTAGCACTTACAACTGCCCCCTGCTCAGGCTGGGGGGGTTGGAGGGGGAAAATGTCAGCTAAGTGACCCTGTCCCCCCCTTCCCTCCCTGCCCCCCCACTAGCCCTCTGTTCCTGCCCCTAGGGTGCCAGTGCCCCCCCAAATCAGCCCTATTTTGTCTTCCCCCCCCCCTTCCTTATTTATTACCCATTGATGGTGTTGAAATGTGAATTTCCTGGGGCAGGGGGGAGACAGGGCAGGGGGGGCAGGTTTAGCTCCCCCCCCCACCCCGGCTGTTACCTTTTTTTAAAGTTTTTATTTAAGCTGCTTTTCCATGTAAGGCTGGGGGGGAGGTCGAGCCGCGTTGTGGGGTGGAGTTGAACGTGGGGTGTATGGGGGGGTATTCCTAGAGGCCCCCCCTATTGATAAACCGCCATCCAACCAGCTCAACTGTGTCTGTGTCTGTGTGTCAGCAACAGCCCTAAGGGGGGGCGTGTTCCCTAGTACAGAACTGCCCCCGCTTGTGATTCCTCCCCAGGGGCACATACCCCCTGCTCCCCCCTCTGTGCAGTTACCCCCTACAGGGCCTGGGTGGCTCCCTGCACCCGTAGAGGTGACCCCCCTCCCATGCACCTTAAGTGGGGGGGTCCCATGGCACCCAAGGAGGTTGGTTCTCCCCCAGCTCTAGGGGGGCACAGTCCTTCCCCTGCCATGCCCTACGTTCTTGGGGGGGGGGGAGTTGAACCCCTGCTAGATTCCCAGTTGGGGGCAGGGTCCTCCTGCTACCCCTCTTCCCCCCAGCTGGGGGGTGGGCCCTTTCCCAGGGTCGGGGAGGGAGGGGCAATGGGGTGCTGTGGGTGGGGGCCCCTCTGATGCCCTGCTCCCCCCCTCCCCAAACAAAATCGGGCGGGTCTGTTCTTCCCCCCCACACACACACACACATTGCCCTGGGCTGGGGGAGGAGTTGGTGCTTGGTCGGAATCCCACTGCTGACACCACTGGGCAAGGGGCGGGGCCGAGCCTCGCTCTCACGCGGGTTAGGCAGGGGAGCGGGTCTTCCTGTGAAGGGGGCGGGGCAGGGCCTCGCTATGATCCGCCAGGAGGCGGTGGGGCCTCGCTGTGAGCCGGCGGGAAGGGGTGGGGTCCGCGGAGGCGCAGGGGCGGGGCCGAGCCTCGCTGTGAGCCAGGGGGCGGGGCCGGCCGCGCGGCGGCGCGTAACCCGGAAGCGGAAGCGCGGGGTAGGGGCGGGGCCCGGCGCGGAGTGAAGATGCCGGCGCTGCTGGAGCGGCCCAAGCTCTCCTCGGCCATGGCGCGCGCCCTGCACCGCCACGTCATGGTGGAGCGCGAGCGCAAGCGGCAGGGTGAGCCCCGCCCCCTCCTCCTCCTCCTCCTCCTTCCCCCCCGCTCCTCTCCGTGCGCCGCGCGGCGTCACCCGGCAACGGCGCCCCAACCCTGCCCCGCCCCTACCCCGGCGCCACACCTGGCCCCGCCCCCGCCCGGCAACGTCTCCCACGTCACTGAACAGCCCGACCCCCCCCTCGTCCGGCCCCTCTAGCTCCGCCCCGGCCTGCTCGCGGGGCGGGCCTGAATCAGCCACACCCACAGGGCCCCTCCCCCCTCGTACTGCCCCGGGGCCTCCCCAGACCCCCCATGTTCTACTGCCCCAGGGACCCCCCCAACCTCCTCCCCCCACCCGGGACCCTCTCCCCCCCATACTGCCCCAGGGACCCCCCAACCTCCTCCCCCCACCCGGGACCCCCCTCCCCCCTGTACTGCCCCAGGGACCCCCCCAACCTCCTCCCCTCCCCCGGGACCCCCTCCCCCCCGTACTGCCCCAGGGACCCCCCCAACCCCCTCCCCTTCCCCGGGACCCCCTCCCCCCGTGCTGCCCCAGGGACCCCCCCAACCTCCTCCCCCCACCCGGGACCCCCTCCCCCCTGTACTGCCCCAGGGACCCCCCCAACCTCCTCCCCCCACCCGGGACCCCCTCCCCCTGTACTGCCCCAGGGACCCCCCCAACCTCCTCCCCTCCCCCGGGACCCCCTCCCCCCCGTACTGCCCCAGGGACCCCCCCAACCCCCTCCCCTTCCCCGGGACCCCCTCCCCCCGTGCTGCCCCAGGGACCCCCCCAACCTCCTCCCCTCACCCGGGACCCCCTCCCCCCGTGCTGCCCAGGGACCCCCCAACCTCCTCCCCTCCACCCGGGACCCCCTCCCCCCCGTGCTGCCCCAGGGACCCCCCCAACCTCCTCCCCCTCACCCGGGACCCCCCCACCCCCGTACTGCCCTCAGGGACCCCCCCAACCTCCTCCCCTCACCCGGGATCCCCTCCCTCCGTACTGCCCTCAGGGACCCGCCCAACCTCCTCCCCTCACCTGGGACCCCCCTCCCCCCCGTACTGCCCCAAGGACCCCCCCAACCTCCTCCCCTCCCCTGCGACCCCCTTCCCCCGTCTGCCCCAGGGATTCCCCCCAACCTCCTCCCCTCACCTGGGACTCCCTCCCCCCGTACTGCCCCAGGGACCCCCACAACCTCCTCCCCTCACCTGGGACCCCCTCCCCCTGTACTGCCCCAGGGACCCCCCCAACCCCCTCCCCCCACCTGGGATCCCCTCCCTCCGTACTGCCCCAGGGTACTCCACACACCCCTCCCTCTAGCTGGGGACCCCCTCCCCCCTGTACTGCCCCAGGGTACCCCACACATCCCTCCCCCCACCTGGGACCCCCTTCCCCCCCATAGTGCCCCAGGGACCCCCCGAACCTTCTCCCCCCCCCGGGACACCCTCCCCCCTGTGCTGCCCCAGGGACCCCACAATCCCCTCTCCCCACACGGGACCCCCACACACAGACACAGGGAGACATTGGCCACAAAGTGGTCTTCGCCGGCTTTGCTTCGGAAGAGGCCCGTTTGCGCCCCACGGTCTGTGGGGGCCGCGGCCTCGGTCGCCCCTTTGCAAAGGGGCCCCCGCCTGCCTGGGGCCGCGGGTGACGAAAAGGGGGGGGCCAAACCCCCTCTCGGCCGGGAAGAAGGGGTTCGGCTCGAATTCAATTTCTGGTTTGCTCGTCCTCGTTAGTTTCTCCAGTTGGCTCTCAAAATTAACAAGGTTCCCCTTGCGATGCCCCCCCACAACCTCTATCCGGTGGCTGCTGCAGCACCTAGCCCCCTACCCACCCCACACACACACCCCCACACGTCAAAACTTTCTGCTGCTTTCTAGCCTGAATTGGCCCCGTTTAAGGGCGAACCCCCCCCGTTTTGCGGCCCCTCACGGTGTGTGTCGGGGGGGGGCTGCGGATCCGATCCCCCCCCGGCTTTTGGTTGTTTTTTTTTCCCGGGGGGCGGGCCGGGCTGTTGACAAGTTGGCCGTCCTCAGCTGGGAGCGTTTCCCCGCGGCGGCCGGGGGCGGGGGGCGGCCGGCCTGACCCCGGCTGTGTCCCCGCAGAGGAGGGGAGGTGGACAAGATGATGGAGCAGAAGATGAAGGAGGAGCAGGAGCGGCGCCGGAAGAAGGAGATGGAGGAGCGCATGTCCCTGGAGGAGACCAGAGAGCAGGTGAGCGGGGGAGGCGCCGGTTCCCCCCCCTGTTCCCCCCGCCCCTGGCCCTCCTGGGGTGGGGGGTTGTGAGCCGGGCAGGGTAGGGGGGTCCGGGCTTCCCCGGTTCGCAGTCCAACATTGGTGATGCCCCAGTTCACAGCACACCCCCCGCCCCCCGTGTCAGGGGTCCTCTGGCCCTGCTGAGTCTCCAGGCCTTGACTTCGGGGAGGGGCTCCCCCGGATCCCAGCCCCCCCAGCAATGGGTCTCCAGGCCCTGTCCTTGGGGAGGGGCTCCCCCGGATCCCAGCCCCCCATCTCTCACTGCCCCACTTCCTCCCTCCCCCTCCCCCAGATCTCTAAGCTGGGGGAGAGGCTGCAGGCCTTGCAGGAGGAGAAGCATCAGCTTTTCCTGCAGCTGAAGAAGGTGCTGCATGAGGAGGAGAAGCGCCGGGCGCAAGGAGCAGAGGTGAGGGGGGAGCGGGGGGATGACGGGGCGGGGAGAGATGGGGAGGGTCCTGTTCTGTCTCGGGGGGGCAGGGAGGGTCTTTCTGGCTCGGGGGGGGCGGGGAGGGTCTTGTCCTGGCTCAAGGGCCACCCGAGATCACTGGGATAAAGTGAGAACTGGGCGGGGGCGGGGAGAGGTGACTGTGTTAAGTTGGGGAACTCCCTGCCGCAGTGATTTTGCGTGGGTGGCGGGGCTGACCCGGAGGGGAGGTGGGGGGGTGCAGCAAGCTGGGCAGCGGGACCCGAGCCAGCCTCTTCTCGCTCTTCACCCCTACAGCGACTTGACAACTCTGACGGCGGCAGCCTATCAGCAGGGCATGGTTGCGCACGCCGGGACCCACATCCTCAACATGCAGGGTACGGGGGGGGGGGGCGGGATCTGAGGGCAGGGGAGGATCAGGGTTGATGGGAAGGCCAAGGGGGTGATGGGAAGATGGGGGGGGCTGTGGGGGTGACAGCGAGGTGGGGGGATCAGGGAGGCTGTTGGGGGTGATGGGGAGGCCGGGGGTGGGGAAGGGGCTGGTGGGGTAACCGGGAGGCCAGGGGAGGATTGGGGAGACTCGGGGAGGATCAGGGAGGCTGGGGGGGGAGGGGCTGGGGGGGTAACAGGGAGGCTGGGGGAGGATTGGGGGAGACTGGTGGGGTAACAGGAAGGCCGGGAGGGGGGATCAGAGAGGCTGTTGGGGTGATGGGGAAGCCAGGGGGTGGAGAAGGGGCTGGGGGAGGATCAGGGAGGCTGGGGGGGGGGGTAACAGGGAGGCCAGGGGGAGATCAGGGAGGCTGGGGGGGGTAACAGGAAGGCCAGGGAGGATCGGGGAGGATCAGGAGGCTGGGGGGGAGGGGCTGGGGGGGTAACAGGGAGGCTGGGGGAGGATTGGGGAGACTGGTGGGGTAACAGGAAGGCCGGGAGGGGGGATCAGAGAGGCTGTTGGGGTGATGGGGAAGCCAGGGGGTGGGAGAAGGGGCTGGGAGGGGGAGATCAGGGAGGCTGGGGGGTAACAGGAAGGCCAGGGGAGGATCGGGGAGACTCGGGGAGGATCAGGGAGGCTGGGGGGGTAACAAGAAGGCGGAGGGGGGATCGGGCTGGGTGGGTAACAGGGAGGCCGGGGGAGAATCAGGGAGGCTGGGGGGGTAACAGGGAGGCCAGGGGAGGGTGGGGGGTAACAGGGAGGCTGGGGGGGTGGGGAGGGGATGGGGGGTACAGGGAAGCCAGGGGAGGATCGGGGAGATGGGGGGGGGGTAACAGGAAGGCCAGGGGAGATCAGGGAGGCTGGGGGGGTAACAGGGAGGCTGTTGGGGTGATGGGGAGGCCAGGCGGTGGGGAAGGATCGGGGACTGGGGGGGGGATTGGAGGAGCCGGGGGGCTGCGAGGGAGCCCAGAGCAGGCAGCGGGTGGCAGCAGTCCATGGTGGGGGGGGGGGGCGCGTGTGTGGGACCCCCCCCCTCCCCTGGTTCACCCCGGTCTCTCCGCAGGGAGCCCCGGGGGGCACAGCCGGGCCGGGACGCTGATCTCGGCCGACCGGAGCAAGCAGATCTTCGCACCCCCCGTGATCACAGTGAGTGTCGGGGGGCCGGGGGGGGGCGGATCACCTCCAGGAAGCGGGGGGTCGCTGTGGGGCTGCTGACCCTCCCCCCTTTTCTTCCCCGCCCCCCCCCCCCCCCCGTCTAGCAGACGCGGCACTTTGCCACCCAGCCGGCCTTCGCGCCCGGCACCCCGGAGCACGGGCAGTACCAGAGCGGGCAGGCCGGGCACAGCCCCTACGCCGTGGGACAGGGCCAGCACTTCGCCCCGGGCCAGGCCGTGCCCGTCAGCTACGCCAGCAGCCAGCCCATCCGCGGTGAGTCGGGGCCCACCGGGGGGGAGGGGCAGGGGGGCACCAGGCCGGGCACAGCTCTGACCCCCGCTCTCTGCCCCACAGGCCCCTCGGCCTTCCCCACCATGCAGTACCTGTCGCAGCAGCCGCCGGGGTACGCGCTCCACGGGCACTTCCCCCCCGCCCAGCCAGGTGAGACCCCCCTGCCCGCGTGAGACCCGCCCCCACACCCCCCCCGCCCGCGTGAGACCCCCTCCCCAGACACCTCCTCCGTCCCCCGCCTGGCCAGGTGAGCCCCACCCCGCCCGCGTGAGAGGTCCCCTCCCGGCCAGGTGAGCCCCCCGCCCCGTGAGACCCCCTCCCCCCGACACCTCCTTTGTCCCCCTCCCGGCCAGGTGAGACCCCCCCCCCCCCCGACACCCCCTCCTCAGCCCAGCCAGGTGAGATCCCCTCCCCCCACACCCCTTCCCGGCCAGGTGAGACCCCCCCCCCGCCCGCATGAGATCCCCCCCGACACCCCCTCCTGGCCAGGTGAGACCCCCCCCTGACACCCCCTCACCGGCCAGCGAGGAGAGAACCCTCCCAACTCTCCCTCACCCACCTGGCCAGGAGACACCCCTTCCTCCTTGTCCACTGAGCCCTGCCCCCACATCTGCTGCCCCCTGCCCCCCATTACCCTTCTGGTACCGAGCTCCCCAGCATTGAGCCCTGCCCCCCCCCTTCTTTCTGTCTCTCAGGTTTCATCCCCCCCAGCACAACATCCCCCCTGCAGAAGCAACTGGAACATGCCAACCAGCAGTCCGGGCTTCACCGACTCGGTGAGTCCTCTGGGGCCTGTCCCCGCTGGGGGGCCCCGGCTCCCCCCCCGGCCCCAGGGTGGGGACTGGCTGGCTCAGGGGGGCGGGGAATGGGGCAGGGTCTCTCCCCTAACACTGTGCTCCTGTCTCCGCAGTCGACCCTGCGCCCGATGCACCCCCAGGCCCTGCACCCCAACCAGACCCTGCTGCCCAGCCCCCAGCTCCCCGTCCAGATGCAGCCGGCCAGCAAGGTGAGCACGCCCCCCCCCACGCCGTTCTCCGGGGGCCAGGCCCCCCCCACCTCTCTAACTCAGCCATCTTTGCTCCCCACAGTCTGGCCTGGCCTCCCCCGGGAGCTTCCCCCACGGCTCCACCCCCCAGCAGCCCCACACGGTGAGTGGGGGCCGGGTGACCCTGGGAGGGGGGGGCGAGGAGTCCACTGCCCCCCCCTTGTTAACCCTTGTCTGTCTGTCTCTTGCAGTCGGGCTTCCCCGCCAGCAGCCAGCCGGCCTCGCGTCACGCCTTCATCCAGCATGCCCAGGGCCAGCGCTTCTACCACAAGTGAGCCCCCGCCTGGCCCGCGGGGCGCCCAGCACGGACGCAGCCCCCCCCCCCCAATAAATGGGGAGATGCCACTTGCAGCGTGTGGTCTCTGGCATTCGGGGGAAGCGGGGGGGACTGCTGTGTGACCAGGGATGGTCAGACACCTCCCCCGGCCCCACCCGCTGGGTGTCACATCCTGCCCTGGCATGTAACTCCGCCCCCTGGGTGTGTGTGGCCCCACCCCCTGTCTATCACATCCTGCCCTGGCACATAGCTCCGCCCCCCATCTGTCACATCCTGCCCTGGCACATAGCCCCGCCCCCCGTCTGTCACATCCTGCCCTGGCACATAACTCCACCCCCTGGGTGTGCCTGCCCCCCCCCCCCCCACCTGTCACATCCTGCCCTGGCACATAACTCCACCCCCTGGCTGTGCCTGGCCCCACCCCCCCATCTGTCACATCCTGCCCCAGCATTTAACTGGGCCCCATTCCCCCTGCCTAGCTGCTGCCCTGAGAGGGACACCCCCCACACACACACCAGCTGGGAACAGGAAGGAGCCACTGGCTGCCACAGGCCTCTAGGGGGAACTACCTCTGCTGGAGCCCCCCCCCCCCCCCCCCCTTACAGGCCAGGGCTCTCCCTGAGCACTGAAGGGCTCCCCACCCCGTCAGCCCAGGTGGCAGAACAGGGCCCTGGCGGGGGGGCACTCTTCACCTGGCCCTGGGGGTAAAAGGTGGACACAGGCACAGAGCTCACAGGCTCTGAGGGGGGAAGAGAGAGGAATTGCCCCCACCCCACCCACTCAGCCTGGCAGGAACCAGGTGGATTTCCACCAGTGTCTGCAGCCTGCCCCTTAGCCCCAGGGGGCTCTCCCGGGGGGGGGGGGGGGGGGGGGAAGAGAGAGAGAGAGAGAGAGAGAGAGAGAGAGAGAGAGAGAGAGGAGAAGAGAGACAGATGCTTGGGCCTAATTAAAACCCAGGGCATTGAGCTCCCCCTCAAGCCAAACTCAAGGGGCACCAGGGGCCAGACCCCCCCCCCACTGAAATCAGGGCCCCCTCCCAGGAGCTGCCCCCCCCCCATGCCAGGTGCTGCCCAACCCCTCCCCCCCGAGATCAGGGCCAGGAACACAGCCCTGCAGTGCAGGAAGTGAAGGGGGAGGGGAAGCAGGCCCCTGTTTAGGACAGGAAGTGAACACTCCGGGTGGGGGAGATGGAGAGACCAGAGCCGGACACAGCAGGAGAAACAACCCAGAGCTTCATATTAAACTTCTTTTATTGAGGCTGATTAACAAATGTGGGGGGGGGGGGGCACAGTGGCCCCTTGACAGCAGGGCAAGGGGGGGTGAACCTGGAGAAGGGGGCAAGAGAGTGACCAAGGACACCCCCCATTTGCCCCCACCCCGAGAGCTCCAGCAGGGCGGCCCTCGGGCCTCTCTGGATCCACAGCAAGGGGGGGGGAAGGGGAGCAACTCCGCCCCTCGGCCAGGTGGGCCCTGTCCTCCAAACAGCAGGGCAGACAGGGGCCCTTTTAGAGTGGGGGTGGGGCCAGAAGGGGGGCATCGCCCCTGGCAACAGCTGCCCCACAGCTGGGGGCGGAACCACACAACAGGAAGCAGACAGCTCAGGGTCACCTCAACCAATGAGAAGGCAGCAGAATGCTGTGCCCCCCCCCAGTCACTCACTAGCCTTTTTGACCTAGGAGAGGCTAAAAGGGGGGGGGGGCATAGATTCTGTTTTCTGCTGGGTTTGGGGCACCCCCCCCCGTTTTCAGAGGGACCTGAGATCTGCAGGGACTTTGGGGGGGCTCTGAGACCCACAATGGCCAGGTTTTGGGGACCCCACCCTCTGCAGGGTTTGGGGGACATTCAAAAAATGCTTAGGGAGGCTTCCCACCCCGCTTCTGTCAATTCCTCTCCCCCCCCTTTAAATAATCCCCCCCTCGCGCAGATGTAGTGTTCCGAGCACCCCGAGGGGGAAGTGGGAGCCAAAAACAAACCCCGGGGGGGGGGGGGGGGGGGAGAGAGGAGAGAATCAGCTTCCAGAACCAACAAAAAGACCAAATTAAAAGGATTTTTGTTCCTTGGGTTTAAATCCCCCCCCCGGGGGGGCAGGGTGTTTAAAGGGGGGGCTGAGCCACATGGAGCCGGTTTTGGGGGGGTTGCAATTCTCTCTGGTTCGTAGTAAAAGTTGCTGCCGCCGCCCTGGAAAAGGAAGGAGAAGTTATGGGGGGGCACTGCCTAGCACCCCCACACACAGCACCCCCACCCCCTGCCTAACCTCACCCCACCCCCCAGGCCCTGCAGCGGCTGCTCCAGGCTTGGCTAGCAAGGCCCACAAGCGGCCAGTGCCTTTTGGTCTGGAGGTGCAGGTCTCACCCCCCCCCCGTGCCCCCCAATGCCCCCACCCCCCCCAGCACCCACCTGTGGTTCCTTTATTTAGCCATGGCTTTGATGGCGACAGCAGCTTCCTCGGTCATGGCGGACAGCACGGTGATCTGGGGGGAGGGGAGTCACACTCGGTAAGATTCCGTCCCCCCCCCCCCAGCTCCCTTCCTTTGGGGGCAGGGGGAGGGCCAGTCTCTCGATGCTACTGGAGCACACAGGGCCCTGGGTTCTAGTCCCAGCTGGTGGGATGACTCAGGGCAAGTCACCACCCGCCCCTCTGTGCCTCGGTTTCCCCCATCGGGGCGCTAGCATTGCCGAGCGCCTCCGCGAGGTGCTTTGAGATCTGCTGCTGGAAGACCCAGGGATGATTGTAACCGGGGTCACGGCTCAACCCTCGGAGTGACGCTGCCCGAGTTTGCCGAGAGCCTGAGCCCGTTGCCGAGCTTGAGCCGCACTGGGCAGCAAAGGAGTGTTAATGCCCCGGCCCTTTGATCCGGGGGGGCCACCAGCCCTGCCCCCTTCCCTGCTCCCCCTTACCAGGATCTCTTCTCCACAGTCGTATTTCTGCTCGATCTCTTTGCCCAGGTCCCCCTCGGGCAGACGCAGGTCCTCCCGCACATCCCCGCTGTCCTGGAGGAGGGACAGGTACCCGTCCTGGATCCCGATCAGCTGCAAGGCAAGAGGGGGGGGCCCTTAGCGCCGCTTCAGGGAAGGGGTTCACCTGCCCCCCACCCCGGGGAGGGGTGCGGTTCCGCGGGCACCTCCCCTTACCTGGAAGTCGTTTCTCTTGATGTTGGGCACGTCCATGTTGTGGGTGGAAGGGCAGATATCTTCGTATTTCTTCCCGGTGAAGATGTCGATGCCGACCAGGTGCACCTGGGGGAGCCGGGACAGAGTCACCCTGGGAGCCGCCCCACCAGGAGGGCCCCACCCGCCCCCGAGATGTGGGGCAGCTCCCAGCACTGTGGGCAACGGCGGGCAGAGCCCCGTACCTTGGCGTGGCCGTGCTTGCCGGTCTTGGAGGTGGACATCTCAACGATCTTGCAGGGACGCCCCTTGAGCACCACAAACCCGTTTTTGCGGAGGGCAGAGCACTGCATGGGGAAGGTGGCGGAGGCCCCGGCGTCGCCGGTCTCGAAGTCCAGGTCATCGGCCATGGTGATCGGGCGCTAGAGGAACTGCCGGAGAGACCGGGCGGGTTACGGTAGCACCCAGAGACCCCAGTGGAGATCTGGGCCCACCCCACTCCCCCATCAAACCAGGGCTTACAGACCCCTCCCCCCCAAATCTGGGGCCCACCCCCTCACACCAGAGCTGACCAACCCCTTCCCCCCATCACACCATGGCTTACAGGGACACCCCCCGCCCCGTCACACCAGGGCTTACGCAGACCCCTCCACCCTGAGATCTGTCTCCCCCACTGCACCAGGGCTCCACAGACCCCTCCACACCACACCGGGGCTCCACAAACCCCTCCCCCCACAAATCTGGGGCCCACTCCCTCCTGAGATCTGGACCCCCCCCCCCATCACCCCAGGGCTTACACAGACCCTTCCCCTTGTCACACCAGGGCTTACACAGACCCCTTCCCGTCCCCCAAGATCTAGCACCTCTCCCCATCACACCAGGGCTTACGCAGACCCCTCTACCCCGATATCTGTCGTCCCCCCCACATCAGGGGCTCCACAGACCCCTCCCCACCAAGATCTGCCCCCCCATCACACCAGGGGGTTACGCAGCCCCCTCTGCCCCGAGATCTGGAGCCCCCCACTCCAATAAGTCCTGCCCCACCCCACAACAAGAGACGCTCCCTGTCACGGAGAGTCTAACCAGACACAGGGGGGGGGGGGGCAACAGCGCCGAGGCCCGGTCCAACGCTTGATCAATAATCGGCCCCCACTGCCTCCCCCACGCAAGGGGCAACCTAGAGCCCCCCCAAGATCCAGCCACCGCTCCCTCAGCCTGGGCCTAGCTGGTTTCAGACCCTTCTCCGATCCCGCCACGACCTCAGACACACGAGAATACCGAGGGGGCGGGGAGGGTGGCCTGGCACCGCGACTCTGCCGTGAGCCTGCCAGGCACAGGGGAACCAGGGGCAGACGCCCCACGCGGGGCCAGGGCACCCGGCTGCAGCCAGCTCTGGGGAGAGGCGGCAGCGGCTGAGGACAGGACGGAAACGCCAGGGCCATCTGAGGCAGGTGCCGCTGCAGCTCCCGGGTCTGAAACGGGTCGGGAGTGAGGGGCACCGGCAGGGATTGGGGAGGGGGGGGTCAGGACTGGGCTAGCAGGTGAGGGGCACTGGCTGGGCTAGGTTAGCAGGAGGCTAATGGGGAAGCCCAGGGCCTGGCTAGCAGGGGGCTAACACACTGGAGCCCAGAGCAGCACTGGTTTACAGAGGGACTTGGCTCCCAACTCCCCCCACACAGCCACACAGTGCGCGCAGCAGCCCCCCCGTCCGGGCCAGCAGGGCCGGGTGCCCGTTAGCCAGGGCCCGGGGGCAGCATACATGGCAGCTGGGGAAATCTCTCCAGCAGCCACTGCTGCCATGGGGATTTCCCCTCCCCCAGGGAGCCCCCGGAGCCAGCCGGGGGCACCAGCCCGGGGAGGGGCTACCAGGACGCAATGGCACGGCAGTGGCACAGCTGGGGGAAGAACCCAGGAGTCCTGCTTCGCAGCCCTTCCTCCTTAGGGAGGGGAGTGGGGGCTGGTGGGTTAGAGCGGGGGGGGGGGGGGCTGGGAGCCAGGACTCCTGGGTTCTCTCCCCAGCTGTGGGAAACCCCCCTATTAAGGGCCGATTCAGAGAACCCAGGCATCCTGGTGCCTCCATTCAAGGCGACTGCCAGCACCTGTTCTCCGGCTCTGCTCCGAACTCCCCCTCAGTCAGAGACTCTCCCCTCCCCCCTTAGAAAGCAAGTCAGGGCATGGATCTGGGGCCTGGATCCACCCCCCCCCCCAGGCGTGGGGGAGGGGACCAGCTGACTCATCACTGACCTAGGTTCAACCAGAGCAGAGCGAGGAGGCCAGGCCTGCTTGCCAAGCGCGGTGACACGCCAGAAACAGCTCCACGAGGCCGGTTAGGGAGCAGGCAAGCGCCCCACAGGGCCCGCTAGCCACCAGGCGGGGGGCTCTTTCTCCCGCTCCAGAGCCTGAGGCAGGCTGCTGGGAGCGAGGCCATGACCCCCAGGGTTAACGGTTCCCGAAGGCACGGGGAGCGGGGACGGGCTTTTCCATTTCGGTTCAATTACCATTACCGACAAACAAGCGGTCCAGGCCCAGCCACCTCCCTTCCCCACCATCCTCTCCCCCCCCCCCCCGTAACTGATTAGCACAACTGCTCCCCATAGCTCACGCAGGGTGACAGCCGGGCCATGCAGCTCCACACACGTGCTTCCGTCTGCAGCTGGGGCGGGGGGCGGGGGGGAAGGCAGGAAAAAAAAAAAAAAAAAAACCTCTGGTGGCTGAGAAATTGGTGAAAAAAGTTCCTGCCCCGAGCGCCGGGGAAGGAACCAGGCCGGCGCGGTGGCCCCGGCAGCTCCCTGCCCCACAGCTCTGCCCCATGCGTCATCCAGCCAGAGCCCCAGTGCCCTGCAGTCACTCTCACCCTCGGGGTCGGCCGCCCCGTGTACCCAATGCCACTCATCCATCACTTTCCTGCACCCCACTCGGCTTCCTGCACCCCCAACCCTGTGCTGCAGAGCTCTGCATTGATCTCCCTCTACAAACCCGCCTAGGCCACCAGAGAGCACCCCGTTGTACCCCCAAACCACCTAGAGGCTATATCCCCAAAACCCTACTGCAGATTCCAGACTGCCTCAGTTTCCCCCTCCTCACTCTAGAGGCCTTTCTGCACCCCCTGTATGACACATCATCACCCTTAAAACAGGCCTCCACCCCCAGAGCCCCCCACCCCAACACGGAAGGGAGCGGTGACTCCCCCAAGAAGAGGGGTCTAAGACACGATGCAGGTCCAAGCACCCCCATTCTCTCTACCCAGAGCATGAGGGGGAGTCTCTCTTAAGCAATGCGGGCCCAGCCCCCAGCACTCAGGCCTCCCCCCCGCCCCCCAATTTCAGTGAAGGGAAGGATCTCCAGACCCATTTTTGGGGGGGTGGGGGGGAAGTGGAAATCTTCCTTAGAGAAGGGAGGCAATTGTCTCCCCCATCTATTCCCCCCATGTGTCTTCACCTCATGGTCCTGACCTCACTCCCTGAACCCCAGTTCTTCCCCCCCAGAGGCTTCTCCAGATCTCCCACTCCAGGGGAACCCCTCCCACAGCCCAACAGGGGTTTTCCCCCCCCTCACCCCACCCTGAGAGATGGCCAGCTCAATCCCCACAGCCACCCCCCCCCCCAACTCTCCTTCCTCCCATCCCATTCTCTAGGGGGATCCCACACCCCAAAACCCCTCTATCCTATGGGGAAAACCAGATATCACCTCCAATCCCCCAACCCGCTAAGGGGACCCCTCCCCCAAATCCTCCTCACTCTAGGGCAACCCACAGTCCCCCTCACCTCCTTTAATTTCCTCCAGGGCAAGACATAAGCCACTGAGAACCCCTCCCCTCTGCGCCCCACTCTAAGGAGACCCAAGACCCCCACCTTCCTCATCCCCTCCCCACTCTGCCCCCACAAGGGGCCCCCTTAGCTAACCCCAGTTCTTCCCCCCACAGCTAACCAGATCTCATTCCTCCCAAGGGGGACCCCCCAGACCCCATCCCTTAGGAGGACCCATAGTCCTCCCCTCACCCCCTCAGAGGGACCCAAACCCTTATCTCCCCTTCTTCCTGCCCCCGCCAGGAGGAACCAAGGGCCACCAACCAGATCGCTGCTTCTCCTTCCCTCTCCATGAGGCCCACCTTCCCATCCCCCACAGCAAGACTCCCCCCGCCCCCAATTCCCAGGGGAACCCAAACTCCCCCTCCATGTTTCCTTCCCCTCCAGGGGGTAGGCAACCCCCCAGCCTTTAGGTGACCCCCCCACCCCCCTTCTAGCCCTTAGGGGACCCCAACCCCCCTCAGCCCACTCCCAACCCCCCCTCTAGGCCTTAGGGAACCCCACTATCCCTTAGGGGACCCCAGCCCACTCCCAACCCCCCCTCTAGGCCTCAGGGGACCCCAACCCCCCTCAGGGGACCCCCTTCTAGCCCTTAGGGGGACCCCAAACCCCCTCTGCCCACTCCCAACCCCCCCTCGGGCCCTGAGGGGACCCCCAGCCCCCCTTTCTGCCCCCCCACACCACACTGCCCCCCCAGGTCCCACCCCCGACCCCCAGGCGCCCCTCCCCTGAGCCAGGCCTCTCCACGCGGTGTGGGGCGGGGGGGAGGGGCGGCGCGGCCTGGCCTCTCTCGCGCGCCGCTCCGACCCCCCCATTCCCGCGCGCGCGAGAGAGGGGCCCAACCGCCCCTCGGCCTCGCTCCCGTGCGCACGGGCCAGCCGGCGGCGCGCGCGCGCGCGCGCACTCACCCGACCGCGAGCTCAACCGCCACTGCCGCCGCCGCCGCCGCTTGGCTTCGCTTGTGCTTTGCCTGCCTGCTGCACCCAGCCCGCAGTGCGCACGCGCACTTATGCCTCCCCACACCCAAACGAGGCGGCCCCCCGCCTGACAGCGGCGCGAGGGGGGACGCCCACGCCGCAGCGCGCCTGCGCCAGAGGGCGCCGCGCCTGCGCAGCTCCGGCAAGCCGGCCCGGCGGCCATGGCGGCGCAGGCGCGCTGGGGAAACGGACGCGCGAGAGCGGCGAGGCCCCACCCCTCCGCAAACGCCGGCCAAGTCGCATGAGCTCTGCCCGGCCACCCCGCATGACAGGCAGACAGTGCGCATGTGCAGAGGAGGGGCCAACTCCGCCTCACTGCCGGCCCCTGTACACAGACTGGCTCGATGCGCATGCGTACATAAGACACCTTGCCTCGTTCCATCCTGGTATCCATTCAAGGCGCATGAGCATCCGAGAAACGCCTGCCTCATTGCTTCGCCGCAAAACGCTCCAACGCGCATGCGCGCAAGAGCCCCCCATCGCCATTGAGTATTACCCCGTGTCCATGCTCCATTCCACCGCGCTGGGTTCTCTACTGAGCATGCGCGCAGTTATCCACGCGCACCATCTCCCCGACCCTCCACTGCACGCATGCGCACTTCTAACCGCCCCTCCGGCCTGGCCTCCATTAACCCGTTGTGGGAACCATAGAGCGGGACCCGGGAGGAGAGAGAGTACCACCGCCGGGGGGGGGGAGGCGGCCATCTTGGAAGCCAGGTGGCCGCCATGGTTACCATAGCAACAGTGAAATTGCGCGTTGCACATTTATGCAAATTATTTAATGAGGCTAATTGAATAATAAAAATATGAACAATCACCCTGAAAAGATTGGGGGTGTTTTACACCCCCCTCCCCGCCCCCCACGGGGGGGTCACACAGGGTCACCCACTCCCGCCCCCCCGGGATCACCCCCTCCCCCACGGGGTCACCCCCTCCCCACCCACCCGGGATCACCCCATCCCCCATGGCGTCACCCCCTCCCTGCCCCTCACGGGGTCACCTCCTCCCCACAGGGTCACCCCCCCGGGACCACCCCCTCCCCCACAGGGTCACCCCCCTCCCCCACGGGGTCACCCCATCCCCCATGGCGTCACCCCCTCCCTGCCCCTCACGAGGTCACCCCCTCCCCCACAGGGTCACCCCCCGGGATCACCCCCTCCCCCATGGCATCATCCCCTCCCTGCCCCGCTGGGTCACCCCCTCCCCACCCCCCGGGATCACCCCTCCCCCACAGGGTCACCCCCCTCCCCGCCCCCCCGGGACCACCCCCTCCCCCCTGGGGTCACCCCTCCCCCATGGCGTCACCCCCTCCCCACCCCCCGGGATCACCCCCTCCTCCACAGGGTCACCCCCCTCCCCACCCCCACGGGATCACCCCTCCCCCATGGCGTCACCCCCTCCCCCACAGGAACACCCCCCTCCCCCACGGGGTCACCCCATCCCCCATGGCGTCACCCCCTCCCTGCCCCTCACGGGGTCACCCCCTCCCCACAGGGTCACCCCCCCGGGACCACCCCCTCCCCCATGGCATCATCCCCTCCCTGCCCCCCTGGGGTCATCCCTCCCTGCCCCGCTGGGTCACCCCCTCCCCACCCCCCCGGGATCACCCCCTCCCCCATGGCATCACCCCCTCCTTGCCCCCCTGGGGTCACCCCTCCCCCATGGCGTCACCCCCCGGGATCACCCCCTCCCCCATGGCATCATCCCCTCCCTGCCCCCTGGGGTCATCCCTCCCTCCCCCACAGGGTCACCCCCCTCCCCGCCCCCCCGGGATCACCCCCTTCCCCATGGCATCACCCCCTCCTTGCCCCCCTGGGGTCACCCCTCCCCCATGGCGTCACCCCCCGGGATCACCCCCTCCCGCACAGGGTCACCCCCCTCCCCACCTCCCCGGGATCACCCCTCCCCCATGGCATCACCCCCTCCCCCACAGGATCACCCCCCTCCCCACCCACCCGGGATCACCCCATCCCCCATGGCGTCACCCCCTCCCCACCTCCCTGGGGTCACCCCCTCCTGCCCCCCAGGATCACCCCTTCCCCACGAGGTCACCCCTCCCCCACGGGGTCACCCCCTCATCGCCCCCCCGATCACCCCTGCCCCCCTGGGATCATCCCCTCCCCATGGGGTCACCTTCCTGCCCCCCCATCGCCCCTCCCCCACACGGTCACCCCCTCCCTGCCCCCCCAAGGTCACCCCGTCCCCCATGGGGTCACCCCCTCCCCGCCCACCCGGGATCACCCCTCCCCCACACGGTCACCCCCTCCCTGCCCCCCAGGGTCACCCCGTCCCCCACGGGGTCACCCCCTCCCCCCCCAGATCACCCCCGCCCCACAGGATCACCCCCTCCTCCATGGGGTCAACCTCTCCCCGCCCCCCCATCACCCCTGCCCCACAGGGTCACCCCTTCCGCACAGGGTCACCCCCTCCCTGCCCCAAGGGCTCCCCCTTCCCCTGGGATCACCCCTCCTGCCATGGGGTCACCCCTCCCTTCATTGGGTCCCCACTCCCCACCCCCCCACGGGATCACCCCTCCCTCCATAAGGTCTCTGCTTCCCACCCACCCCCGAGTCACCCCCTCCTCCCCTCCCTGCCTCCACATGTGCTGCCCCCCCCAGGATCACCCCTCTCCCTGCCCCCCATGTGCTGGCCCCCCAAGGAGTCACACCCCTCCTCACATGCTACCCCCCCCTCAAGGTCACCTCCCTCCCTTGCCCCCCTCATGTTGTCCCCCCCGGGTCATCCCGCTCCTTGCCACCCCACTGAGCCCACCCCGGGTCACCCCATCCCAGCCCCCGCATTGCTGTCCTCCACGGGGGTCATTCCCCTGCCTGTCCCCCACGGTAGGGTTGTGGTTGGCGGATGGTTGCATTCAGCGCCATAATCTCGAATTAAAACTTAATCTTCAAGTCCTGGAGACTCCCCAGGCCGATCCTGGGGGGTTAACGATCCTCCGTCTCCTGTGTGTGTGAGTGTGTGTGGTGCCCCCTGCTGGAGAGGATCTCTGTGTGTGTGGTGCCCCCTGCTGGACAGAAGCTGTGTATGTGTGTGTGTGTGTGTGTGTGTGTGTGTGCGCGCACTGCCCTTGCTGGAGAGAATCAGTCTGTGTGTGTGGTGCCCCTGCTAGAGAGAATTTGTGTGTGTGTGTGTGTGTGTGTGATGTCCCCTGCTGGAGAGACTCAATGTGTGTGTGTGAGAGAGAGAGAGAGAGATGCCCCCTGCTGGAGAGGATCTGTGTGTGTGTGTGTGTAGTGCTTCCTGATGGAGAGATTCAGTGTGTGTGTGTGTGTGTGTGTGTGTGTGTGCATGCACTGCTCCCTGCTGGAGAGAATCACTCTGTGTGTGTGTGTGTGTGTGTGTGTGCATGCACTGCCCCCTGCTGGAGAGAATCAGTGTGTGTGCGTGTGTGTGTGCATGCACTGCCCCCTGCTAGAGAGAATCAATGTGTGTGCATGCACAGGGGTGTCTGCGCGCCGCCCCTTGCTGGAGAGAATCTCTCTGTGTGTTTGTGGGTGTGTGTGCGCGCACTGCCCCCTGCTGGAGAGAATCAGTGCGTGTGTCTGTGTCTATTGTAGTGTCGCTTGCTGGACTGAATCCGTGTGTGTGCTGCCCCCTGCTGGAGAGAGAGAGAGAGAGAGAGAGAGAGAGAGAGAGAGAGAGAGAGAGAGTGTGTGTGCATTGCCCCCTGCTGGAGAGAATCAGTGTGCGAGAGACGGAAGGCAGGTGGAGGGGGGTGGCAGGAAGAGTTTCAAGTCCAGCTCTGCCCCCACACAGCAACACAACCTCTTTTGTCAATGATTAAAGGAAGCAGAGCTGGAGTTCTACCTGCCTAGATGTTAAGTATCAGGGGGTAGCCGTGTTAGTCTGTATCTACAAAAACAACAAGGAGTCTGGTGGCACCTTAAAGTCTAACAGATTTATTTGGGCATAAGCTTTCGTGGGTAAAAACCTCACTTCTTAAAAACCTCACTTCAGAAGTGAGGTTTTTACCCACGAAAGCTTATGCCCAAATAAATCTGTTAGTCTTTAAGGTGCCACCAGACTCCTTGTTGTTTTTGCCTAGATGTTGTGACTTTGCAAAAGGATCAAGCCCAACACCCACTGCCTGGAGCAAAAGCAAGTGAGCAAGGAACAGGAACCATCTCGGGGCGGGGAGCTTTCGCTCCCTTTCCAAACCTGTTGTTGTGGGCTGTTAAACAGCTGCCCTGCCCCAGAGTGGCTGCATCTCAGCGGCCAGACAAAAAGATCTTTTCATGAACAGTTGCCCCGTCCCAGAGGTGTGAGGCTCCCTGTATACACAGTTGCTGCACCCCAACCCAGAAACAGCTGCATTTTAGCACAGGGTGAATTATTATTATGAGTTCATCTTTACAATACCCTAGCGCCCTGCATTGTACTGTACAAACACGTGCAAAGATACAATCTGTCCCCGTGTCCCAAATGGTTTGTAATCTAAAATAGATGAAGAACGGGGGGGGGGGGTGATGGGGGGAGACAGTAAAAGACCATCTTTGCAGATGGATGAATGTGTAACACAGGGGTAGGCAACCTATGGCACGTGTGCCGAAGGCGGCACGTGAGCTGATTTTCAGTCAGGGCCGGCTCTGGCTTTTTTGCCGCCCCAGGCAAAAAAGCCTCCGGCCGCCCCGCCCCCACCCGCGGGGGGCGGGGGGGGCGGCCGGAGCCCCGGGGGAGGGCGGCGGGCGGGGGCTCCGCTCTCCCCCCGGCGGCCGGGGGGAGGGCGCCGGAGGGGAGGGCGGCCGGAGCCCTGGGAGGAGGGCGGTGAGCCCCGGCGGGGGCTCGGCTCTCCCCCCGGCGGCCAGAGCGCAGGGCGGCGAGCCCCCCCGGCGGCCGGGGGGAGGGCGCGGGGGGGGAGGGCGGCCAGAGCGCCGGGGGGAGGGCGGCGAGCCCGGCTGTGGCCCCGCTCTCCCCGGCGGCCGGAGCGCCGCGCCGCCCCCCTCCAGGTGCCGCCCCAAGCACCAGCTTGGTTGCCTGGTGCCTGGAGCCGGCCCTGTTTTCAGTGGCACTCACTGGCTGGGTCCTGGCCACCGGTCCGGGGAGTTCTGCATTTTAATTTAATTTTAAATGAAGCTTCTTAAACATTTTATAAACCTTATTTACTTTACATACAACAATAGTTTAGTTATATATTATAGACTTATGGAAAGAGACCTTCTAAAAACGTTAAAACGTATGACTGGCACGCGAAACCTTAAATTAGAGTGACTAAATGAAGACTCGGCACAGCACTTCTGAAAGGTTGCTGACCCCTGGTGTAACAGATGTTACAGGATGAAATCGGTTGAATATAACCTGCAGAGTTCCCGCACCCGCTGCGGAGATGCAGCCAGCTCTGGGGTGGGGACAGCTATTTATACAGGGATCTATGGCCCCATGCGGAGATGCAGCTACCTCTGGGGTGGGGACAGCTATTTATACAGGGATCTATGGCCCCATGCGGAGATGCAGCCAGCTCTGGGGTGGGGACAGCTATTTATACAGGGATCTATGGCCCCATGCGGAGATGCAGCTACCTCTGGGGTGGGGACAGCTATTTATACAGGGATCTATGGCCCCATGCGGAGATGCAGCCAGCTCTGGGGTGGGGACAGCTATTTATACAGGGATCTATGGCCCGCTGCGGAGATGCAGCTACCTCTGGGGTGGGGACAGCTATTTATACAGGGATCTATGGCCCCATGCGGAGATGCAGCCAGCTCTGGGGTGGGGACAGCTATTTATACAGGGATCTATGGCCCCATGTGGAGATGCAGCCAGCTCTGGGGTGGGGACAGCTATTTATACAGGGATCTATGGCCCCATGCGGAGATGCAGCTACCTCTGGGGTGGGGACAGCTATTTATACAGGGATCTATGGCCCCATGCGGAGATGCAGCCAGCTCTGGGGTGGGGACAGCTATTTATACAGGGATCTATGGCCCCATGCGGAGATGCAGCCACCTCTGGGGTGGGGACAGCTATTTATACAGGGATCTATGGCCCCATGCGGAGATGCAGCCAGCTCTGGGGTGGGGACAGCTATTTATACAGGGATCTATGGCCCCATGCGGAGATGCAGCTACCTCTGGGGTGGGGACAGCTATTTATACAGGGATCTATGGCCCCATGCGGAGATGCAGCCAGCTCTGGGGTGGGGACAGCTATTTATACAGGGATCTATGGCCCCATGCGGAGATGCAGCCACCTCTGGGGTGGGGACAGCTATTTATACAGGGATCTATGGCCCCATGCGGAGATGCAGCCAGCTCTGGGGTGGGGACAGCTATTTATACAGGGATCTATGGCCCCATGCGGAGATGCAGCTACCTCTGGGGTGGGGACAGCTATTTATACAGGGATCTAGGTCCCGATGCGGAGATGCAGCTACCTCTGGAATGGCACCGCGGTTTATTCAGGGATCACTCACCCACTGCTGAGATGTCCTCTCCTCTAGGGTGGCACCGATAGTTATTCAGGGATCCCTCACCCACTATTGAGATGCAGCCACCTCTGGGGTGGGGAGCCGCCGCTGTTAACACCTGCAAACACATAAACACACGCTTAATCTTAAGCACGCAAATAATACCACTGACACGAGTGCCCCAAACGAAGCTACGCGGAGAATCATATTTGCAAATATCGGCCCACTGCGGCCAGCTTAGCGTATAGTTACAGGCAGTTGTAATAGAAATGCCGATTACCGATTAACCGTGCTCCTAGGAGCCGACAGATGCAAGCAATTTTCCAATATGCCCATCACTGGTGGGGGATTCTTATTATAACATATGCAAATGACACCGCATAATTAGTAGTGATGCAAATAGATGCAAATAGTGGTGCAAAGTTAGGTTTATGCAAATGCCTATTACTCTATATTAAAACTGGATCATTTTAATTCTGGGATATTCATATAGATGCAGCTAGGTTAACAAAACCAGTATCAATGGACCCACATGATAATATATGCAAATAAATATATGCACTCACCGGGTTAAAGGCGGCAATTATATTATATGCAAATGTAATGGGCCGTATACAAATAGATGCAAAATGTGCATATTTATGTATGTGGAGGGATAAAGCCATTGATGAAAATATATGCAAATATATGTTATCTATGCTAATATATGGATGGGGAGGGGCAAGCCAAAAATGGAAGGTATGCAATTATTTGTAAGCAGTTCCAGAAATATGCTAATATGTGCACATGGAGGAACCTGACCCCCCAATGAAATGATTTGCAAAGAAATGCGCACCCGTCGCAGGAGGAAGGTAACAGTAACTTATATGCAAATAAATGCAAATACACGCACACAGACCTAGAGCAAGCAGACGCATGCGACTACAAGCAATAAAGGAATGGCACCAACGATGCAAATATATGTAAATATATGCACAATATGCGAATATATGCAAATAGAGCTGCATCGCGAATAGAGCCAGCTATGCAAATAGAAGAAAAAGGCATCAGTGCAAAAATATACAACTAGAGGTACAGAGGTCACAATGCAAATATATGCAAATACAGGCACATAGAGGACCAGAACCCAGAACAGAAATATCTGCAAATAATGACCCCCCCGGAAGAATACCATGCAAAGATATGCAAAACATGCAGCATATGCAAATATTTGTTAATATATGTAAAATATGCAAATAGACTATACAGACACACTCAACCATATGTACAATATAAAAACACACGCAAATATATGTAAAATATGCAAATATACTACACAAACATACACAACCGTATGTAAGAACATAAGAACATAAGAAAGGCCGTACCGGGTCAGACCAAAGGTCCATCTAGCCCAGTATCCTGTCTACCGACAGTGGCCAATGCCAGGTGCCCCAGAGGGAGTGAACCTAACAGGTAATGATCAAGTGATCTCTCTCCTGCCATCCATCTCCATCCTCTGACAGACAGAGGCTAGGGACACCATTCCTTACCCGTCCTGGCTAATAGCCATTAATGGACTTAACCACCATGAATTTATCCAGTTCTCTTTTAAACTCTGTTATAGTCCTAGCCTTCACAACCTCCTCAGGTAAGGAGTTCCACAAGTTGACTGTGCGCTGCGTGAAGAAGAACTTCCTTTTATTTGTTTTAAACCTGCTGCCTATTAATTTCATTTGATGACCCCTAGTTCTTGTATTATGGGAATAAGTAAATAACTTTTCCTTATTCCCTTTCTCCTCATCACTCATAATTTTATATACCTCTATCATATCCCCCCTTAGGCTTGGTCTACACTAACCCCCTAATTCGAACTAAGGTACGCAACTTCAGCTACGTGAATAACGTAGCTGAAGTCGACATACCTTAGTTCGAACTTACCGCGGTTCAGACGCGGTCCACACGCGGCAGGCAGGCTCCCCGTCGACTCCGCGGTACTCCTCTCGCCGAGCTGGAGTACCGCAGTCGACGGCGAGCACTTCCTGGTTCGACTTATCGCGTCCAGACCAGACGCGATAAGTCGAACCCAGAACTTCGATCCCCAGCCGCCGAACTAGCGGCTGGGTGTAGACCAGCCCATAGTCTCCTCTTTTCCAAGCTGAAGAGTCCTAGCCTCTTTAATCTTTCCTCATATGGGACCCGTTCCAAACCCTTAATCATTTTAGTTGCCCTTTTCTGAACCTTTTCTAGTGCCAGTATATCTTTTTTGAGATGAGGAGACCACATCTGTACGCAGTATTCGAGATGAGGGCGTACCATCGATTTATATAAGGGCAATATTATATTCTCAGTCTTATTCTCTATCTCCTTTTTAATGATTCCTAACATCCTGTTTGCTTTTTTGACCGCCTCTGCACACTGCGTGGACATTTTCAGAGAACTATCCACGATGACTCCAAGATCTTTTTCCTGACTTGTTGTAGCTAAATTAGCCCTCATCATATTGTATGTATAGTTGGGGTTATTTTTTCCAATGTGCATTACTTTACATTTATCCACATTAAATTTCATTTGCCATTTTGTTGCCCAATCACTTAGTTTTGTGAGATCTTTTTGAAGTTCTTCACAGTCTGCTTTGGACTTAACTATCTTTAGCAGTTTAGTATCATCTGCAAACTTTGCCACCTCACTGTTTACCCCTTTCTCCAGATCATTTATGAATAAGTTGAATAGGATCGGTCCGAGGACTGACCCTTGGGGAACACCACTAGTTACCCCTCTCCATTCTGAGAATTTACCATTTATTCCTACCCTTTGTTCCCTCTCTTTTAACCAGTTCTCAATCCATGAAAGGACCTTCCCTTTTATCCCATGGCAGCTTAATTTACATAAGAGCCTTTGGTGAGGGACCTTGTCAAAGGCTTTCTGGAAATCTAAGTACACTATGTCCACTGGATTCCCCCTTGTCCACATGTTTGTTGACCCCTTCAAAGAATTCTAATAGATTAGTAAGACACGATTTCCCTTTACAGAAACCATGTTGACTATTGCTCAACAGTTTATGTTTTTCTATGTGTCGGACAATTTTATTCTTAACTATTGTTTCGACTAATTTGCCTGGTACAGACGTTAGACTTACCGGTCTGTAATTGCCGGGATCACCTCTAGAGCCCTTTTTAAATATTGGCGTTACATTAGCTAACTTCCAGCCATTGGGTACAGAAGCCGATTTAAAGGACAGGTTACAAACCTTAGTTAACAGTTCCGCAACTTCACATTTGAGTTCTTTCAGAACTCTTGGGTGAATGCCATCTGGTCTCGGTGACTTGTTAATGTTAAGTTTATCAATTAATTCCAAAACCTCCTCTCATGACACTTCAATCCGTGACAGTTCCTCAGATTTGTCACCTACAAAAGCCAGCTCAGGTTTGGGAATCTCCCGAACATCCTCAGCCGTGAAGACTGAAGCAAAGAATCCATTTAGTTTCTCCGCAATGACTTTATCATCTTTAAGCGCTCCTTTTCTATCTCGATCATCAAGGGGCTCCACTGGTTGTTTAGCAGGCTTCCTGCTTCTGATGTACCTAAAAAACATTTTGTTATTACCTTTGGAGTTTTTGGCTAGCCGTTCTTCAAACTCCTCTTTGGCTTTTCTTATTACATTCTTGCACTTAATTTGGCAGCATTTATGCTCCTTTCTATTTGTCTCACTAGGATTTGACTTCCACTTTTTAAAGGAAGTCTTTTTATCTCTCACTGCTTCTTTTACATGGTTGTTAAGCCACGGTGGCTCTCTTTTAGTTCTTTTACTGTGTTTCTTAGTTTGGGGTATACATTGAAGTTGGGCCTCTATTATGGTGTCTTTAAAAAGCGCCCATGCAGCTTGCAGGGATTTCACTTTAGTCACTGTACCTTTTAACTTCTGTTTAACTAACTCCCTCATTTTTGCATAGTTCCCCCTTTTGAAATTAAATGCCACAGTGTTGGGCTGTTGAGATGGTCTTCCCACCACAGGGATGTTGAATGCTATTGTATTATGGTCACTATTTCCAAGCGGTCCTGTTATAGTTACCTCTTGGACCAGCTCCTGCGCTCCACTCAGGACTAAATCTAGAGTTGCCTCTCCCCTTGTGGGTTCCCGTACCAGCTGCTCCACGAAGCAGTCATTTAAAGTATCGAGAAATTTTATCTCTGCATTTCATCCTGAAGTGCAATGTTCCCAGTCAATATGGGGATAATTGAAATCCCCCACTATTATTGAGTTCTTAATTTTGATAGCCTCTCTAATTTCCCTTAGCATTTCATCATCACTATCACCGTCCTGGTCAGGTGGTCGATAATAGATCCCTAATGTTATATTCTTATTAGAGCATGAAATTTCTATCCATAGAGATTCTATGGAACAATAGTTCTATGTACAATACATTATGCAAATATGCAAATAGTTTATGCAAATATATGTTAAATATGCAAATAGGCTACACAGACATATACAGCCATGTGTAAAATATGCAAATATATGCACGCGGCAAAACGGCATGCACCTATATGCACCTATAGGAACAGGACCTCGATGCAATTAGATGCAAAACACTCAACCAGGTGGTTCGCGAGACTATAATATGCAAATAGACTCATCAATATGCAAATATATGCAGACCCGTGCAGCTGGGCACCTCCCCCGAGGCCCAGCGCTCGGGCCGGCCTCCCGCCACCTGGCCCCACGTGGGGGCAGCGGGCGGCGTGCGGGCGTGGCCCGCCACACAACGGTCGGGGAAGGCCCCGCGGGCCAATGGGAGCGCGAGGGGTGGGCGAGGCCCAATCGGGGCGGGGCACGAGGGAGGGGCGCGAGGAGGCGGGGCGGGGGGGGATAAAAGCCGGGCCGCCGATTTGCCGGCGCGCGCGCGCGGGGCGGTTGCCGATTGGGCGGCGGCAGGGCGGGGCCGGCGGCGCGAAGCGGCGGCTGAGGAGCGGCGGCGGGTGATGCTGAGCGAGGCGGAGAGCGGGGCCGGCGCCGGGGAGAGCCCCGCGGGGGAGTCGGCCAAGCCCGGCCCGGGCGGGGCCGCCCCGGCCCCGGCCCCGGCCCCGGCCCGCGGCCAGGCGGCCAAGCGCGTCCTGGGTGAGGAGCAGGGGCGGGGGGCGGGGCCTCGAGGCGGGGGGCGGGGCCGAGCGCCTGCGGGAGGTGAGAAGGGGCGGGGCCTTGGGCCGAGCGCGTGCTGCGGTAGGGGCGGGGCTGGGTTAGTGGGCGAGGCCACGTGTGCCCTAGGGGTGGGGCTAGGGGAGGGGCGGGGCCAAGCGTGTCCTCAGGGAGAGGTGGGGGGGTCTGGGATAGTGGGAGGAGGCCAGTGTGTCCTAGGGGTGGGGTTTGGGTTTAGGGGGTGGGGCTTGGGCAGGGGTGGGGCTAAGCGTTGTCCTAGGGAAGGGAGAGGAAGGGGTGAAGAAGGGGGCAGTGGGTGTGTCCTGGGGGGTGGAGCCTGGGGGAGGAGGGGGTCTAGTGGCTAGGGCCAAGTATGGCCTAGGGCCAGTAGGTGGTGTGTGCATCATTGGTTCTTAAGGAAGGGGTTAAACTGAGCTGGAGCAGCAGGGGGTGGGGTTGAGCCAACTACATGGGGGGGGGGGGGTCAAACAGACTCCAAATCAGGCAGGGGTGGGGCTAAGCAGTTCTTCAGGTGAGTAGAGGGGGTGGGGGTTGTGAGGAAACCCATTCTGGGTAGGGGGTGGGGATGGGAGGTGGCCTGGCTGAGAGCTGAGGGGAATCTAAAGAGTGGGCTGGACCCCCATAGTGGGTGGAGCCAAACCGATGAGGGGTGGGGGGCAGAGGGGAGAGGCTGAAGTGGTGGGGAAGGGCACCTGGGGGCATGTAAAGGGAAGCTGGGACCTGAAGGTGTTGGAGACGGGTGTCTGAGTGGGGAGGGAGGGAGGGAATTCTAGGGGCTGTGTGTAAATGGAGGGTGCCTCCAGGGAGGGATGGTTCTGTGTGTGAGGTTGTGGCTGCGAGAGGGATGGGGGGGCAGATTATCTGGGGGGGGGAGCTGGAAGGGGGGATGGTTTGTGGGAGGAAGATTAGCTTCTAGCATTAGGAAAGGGGTGGTGGGATCGGGGGGGGGATGGGATACGTGGGTTGTGTGGGTGAAGGGGGTGGGAGAGATCATGGGCTGATCAGTGGTCCTGCCTGGCCTTATAATCGGCGCCTATGAATTCGGTGGGCCATGGGGGCGGGAAGAGATATGAAGGGGAGGGCGGTGTGGGGTGTGTATTGGGAAGGCTGACCCTGGCTGGTGGTGAGGAGTGTGGGGTCTCTGCCTTGGGGCTGGAGCGCCCTAGACTTTTAGGGCTTATCCAGAGGTGCTTCCCTGCCTGCCCCATCAACCGCCCAGGGGGAAGGGCTGCTGGCTGAGGGTGGCTGGTGACTGACCTGTAACCTCTCCACTTTCTTCCCTGGGAAACCACCTGCAGCCACCCAGGTGCTGGGCACGGTTAAGTGGTTCAATGTTCGCAACGGCTATGGATTTATTAACAGGTAAGCTCCCCACCCCCCGCTTAGACTGTTGGGACTCGGCAGGGCTGAGGCTGGGGGGCTCACGCGCGGGGAGACGACTTGGTGGGGCGGGGATCAGACTTTCTTAAGCAGAGCTGAGACAGCGATAACCGTCTTTTACCGAGCAAACCACAGCGCTTAGGAGACATCTCAGGAGGTGCTTAACTTCTCAACTGTAAGTCCTACTTTGGTGGTCCAGTGACATGCTCCAGTGACACGTTCCTACCTCTTCCCCGCCCTGCAAGTTGTGCCTGGAATCTGGGCAGAGCTGGTGCCCAGTAAGTTACTTCCCACCACACTCCTGTCCCCCTCTGATGTGTGAATACCATCTTCTGAGGAACAATACTGAATTGGAACTGGGGGTCAGCTGTTTTAAATTCACCTGTGTGTACCTGAATGACTAAACTAAAACTGAAATAGACCTGGTTTCGACCAATAGTGGCCAGACAGCCCACCCCTTTGAAAATCTTGTTGGACCAGGGGGAGTTCTTTTGACAGGCAAGTAAAATACAGTTGTCAGAGGGTGGATAGAGATGGGGTTGGGAAGGAATTTTCCTCCAGGGCAGATTGACAGAAGCCCTGGGGGTTTTTTGCTTCCTCTGCAGCGTGGGGCACGGGTCACTTGCTGGAAGATTCTCTGCACCTTGAAGTCTTTAAACCACGGTTTGAGGACTTCAATGGCTCAGACATAGGTTTGATACAGGAGTGGGTGGGTGAGATTCTGTGGCCTGCGTTGTGCAGGAGGTCAGATTACACGATCATATTGGTCCCTTCTGACCTTAAAGTCTATGATTCTATGAACTGCTGGGTTAATAAATGTTCATGGCTAGTGCGGCCTTTTAAAATGGTTGGCACTTTGACTTGATTTGAACTGGATTTGTATGAAGACCCAAAAGGCTTTTAAAAACATCTTTCACTAGAAATCCAGATTTTTCTGTGGCTTTTTTTTTTTCTAAGTGACTAAAGAATTCATCAAACTGCAGTCGCTTCCTTGGTGTCTATGAAAACGTAAGCAATAGGATTAGCCCTCTCTGTGTAAACAAGTTATCTTGGGAGGGAAACTCAAAGGTGATGGGCTCTCTGACAGCTGAGATCCCAATGCGGTCCTCCACAGAGGCATCCAGCAAAGATGAGCCTTGATATCCCCAATGCTCTTACGGGTTAGGTGCGGGGGACGGTTCTTTAAACACCTTGCTATTTGGGATTTGTTAAAAATCAGCCGTGCACTAGTTCTCTCCAAAGTGGAATGACAACCAGTGTTCGCACCTCATGGAAATGCTGGGGGCGGGGCAGTTTCACCTCTTGGCTAATATTCTGCTTGAAGAATGGGTGTTTCTTTAATTGCTTAAAAGTCCTTGATTTGATCCCTGACCAAAAAAGATCCTGTGTTACTGCAACTTGTGGCATGTTATCTCAACTGGGCTTAGACCCCTCTCTGACCTTGGCAAATTGCCTTTGTGGACAGATCCCAGCAGAGGATTTGGGCTTCAGTTTCTGTATAATAAGTGGGGTGCAAGGTTTAAGCACTCAGCCAAGATATAATTGAGTACTTCAGCGCGCCCGAACATCCAGAAGAGGGCATTGTGTCGCAGACAATGAGATGCTGATGCCGTTGGGATCTGCCACGCTCCCCCAGGGCCGTGGCCTCAAACTTGCAAGAGCTGTGCCGCCCCATGGCGCGACCTTTTTTGCAGCCCTGAGCGACATCGGTGGATCGACCTACATTTTAGGTGCAGAGATTGAGACCTTCCATGCATCCATTGTGGTGGTGTCTTGGGCTTACTGCTAAAGGCGCAAGACTCCTAGGTGCGCCTGGAGGCTTTGACAGATGCGGCGTAGCACTGTAAACTCACACCCGATCTGTTCCCTGCTCTAAAGTGCTCAGGCAAGGCACTGGGAGGGGGTATGGGGACTGCGAGAGGAGGGCGGGGGGGCGGGGAAGCCTGGCAGCTGAAAGCACAGGGATGGTGGGCACTAACCAAGGGAGAGGCAGGATTATGCAGGGCCTAGTCTGGTGGTTTGTGTATGGGCCACGTCACCGTGCCAGGCACGGTGACGTGATCACTCAAACTCTCTCCATCCCTGCAGGAATGACACCAAGGAGGATGTTTTTGTGCACCAGGTAAGACCTTGGTCAGTTTCAGGACGTGATTCTCGTCGGTTTCAGGAACTGGTTGGCACCTGGCATGCCAGACACCCCCGAGGCCTTCCCCATGCCCTCGGCCGAGCACAACTGTCTCCCAGGCTCTCCTTCTGTTCCTGGGCCTGCTCTTTGAGAAGCAGCGTTTGCTGGGCACACATGGGCATAATGGGGCTCCACCTCTCTGTGATCACTCGAATTCTAGCCCCGAGCGGCTTGTGCGCCTGTGGGTCTCTGAGGTAGCTGGTGCCCAGCAGCTGCAATTCTGCTCTGCCAGGATTGAGGGAGTTCGGGGCGAGGGGGCGGAACTGGGGTAGTGCCCTCGGTTTCCAGGTGGGCAGTGACCCTTTTGGGCCACTCAGTTTTGGCGGGACTTGAGCTTGTTTGTAGCACAGGGGTGGGCAAACTACGGCCCGCAGGCTGCATCCGGCCGGCGGGACCGTCCTGCCCGGCCCCTGAGCTCCTGGCCCAGGAGGCTCGCCCCTGGCCCCTTCTCTGCTGTCCCCCCTCCCTCACAGCCTCAGCTTGCTCACTCTGCCGCTGGCGCAATGCTCTGGGTGGCGGGGCTGTGAGCTCCTGGGGGCAGCGCAGCTGCAGAGCCCGGCCTGACCCGGTGCTCTGAGCTGCGCGGCGGCGTGGCCTGGTTCCAGCCAGGCGGCGCGGCTGTAGTGCCGCCAGCCACCGGTGCTCCAGGCAGCGTGGTAAGGGAGCAGGGGAGGTTGGATAGAGGGCAGGGGAGTTTGGGGTGGTGGTCGGGGGTGGGAGTGTGGATAGGAGTTGGGGTGGTGGTGGTGGGGGAATGGGGGTTGAATGCAGGCAGGTGTCCCGGGGGGCAGTCAGGGAGGAGGGGGGTTGGATGGGGTGGCAGGGGGCAGTCAAGGGACAGGGAGCAGGGGTGTGGTTGGGGCAGGAGTCCCGGGGTGGGAGCAGGGCCACGACCCCCTCCCCTAACCAGCCCTCCATACAATTTCCAAAACCTGATACGGCCCTCAGGCCAAAAAGTTTGCCCGCCCCGTTCTAGCACCATGGGGCAAGCAACGGCTTGGCCCTAACTGGGAGCATGGAGAAGCTCAGCATGGAGATGGCCCCTTGTTCCTGGATTGGGTCGCTCTCCACATGAAGAGCTGGGTGGGAGGAGCAGTTGTTTCTCATGAGTCTCAGGGACCATGGGATGTAGCTTCAAATTTGCCCATCTCCTGGGGCAAGCTGACCCCGCCCCCCAATCTCTTCTCTCTGCTGCTGCCTCCAGACAGCCATCAAGAGGAACAATCCTCGGAAGTTCCTGCGCAGCGTCGGCGATGGGGAGACAGTGGAGTTTGATGTTGTGGAAGGAGAGAAGGTGAGGCGGAGAGGTCGGGCCAATGCGTGCAGGGGAGCTGGCAAAGATCAGGGCAGGAGTAAAGGGGGGGGGGGTGTCTGTTTCCCCTGCTCAGGGCTTGTCTCCTCACGTCTGCTGCAGGGCGCCGAGGCGGCCAACGTCACCGGCCCGGGCGGCGTGCCGGTGAAAGGCAGCCGCTACGCCCCCAACCGCCGGCGCTTCCGCAGATTCATCCCTAGGCCCCGGCAGGCCCAGCTGCCACCGCAGGACGCCACCAGAGTGGAAGGGGCCGCCGAGCCGGTCAGCGAGGGGGAGAGAGCCGACAATGCCATGCAGCAGCAGCCCCGCAGGAGGCGCCCTCTGCCGTTCTTCTTCCGCCGGAGATTTGTGCGTGGGCCCCGGCCTCCGATCCAGCAGCAAGCCCAGCCGGTGCAGGTGAGGCCTGGGCACGGCAAGGGGGAAGCAGCCTGGTCTCTGCTAGCTGATCCCAGGCCCTGTGGGATAGTAATTTGGGCAGAGTTCATGCACAGGTTCATCTACCTTCTTAGAGGCAGATCCATCACAAGATCATATGATCAGAGTTATGTTTGCCATAGGGCACGGAAGGCGCAGAACCTAAAGATGCCACCCAGCCGGAGGGAGACCAGCAACCGCCAGTCCAGGCAGGGGAGAGAGCTCCGGCCCCTCGCTTCCGGCCCAGATACCGCAGGTAAGTGTGCAGAGGCCAGCTTCCTCTGGCTAGCGGGATGTCCCTCGCTGGCTTGCTGTGCCATTGGTCCCTTCTCCACTGTGGCGGCAGCTGCCAGTGATCCAATTTTGCTTTGAGATCTCAACTGGGCCAGTCTCCCATCTGGCTCTAAAACAGGCCTGTGCGATCCATCTGCCTCCTAAATTAAGGGTGGGGATGGTCAAAGGTGGGACTCGAAAACCCCGTTTCCATTGGGGGTTAAGGATCAAAATCTCACCCTGAATCTCTGCTCCAGTGGGGAAACAGAAGCCCTTTTTTTGTGGGACCACCATAAACACAGGAGTAGAGCGCCCAGTTACTGTCCCCTTCCACGCTGTCCTAGCAGGTGATCTTGCTAGAAGAGTTCATCAAAGCTTGATTCCTGCCTTCATGCAACTGAAAGCAGCGAGGCCTGCCCTGAGGCTGGTTCGGGAGAAAAGCGGCTTAGAATAACGATGGATGGGGTGGGAAATAGTCTAGCCCTGGGAGGCTAGACCGGGATTAGCAGATGGGTATCTGCAAGCGTCCCAAGCAGCGATTTGGGACCAGCAATCTGAAAGTGCGATCATGTAGCTGCTGTTTGAACACTGGGAACTGAGGCTCGCTCTGATGCAGTAAAACAACCGTCTCTTGGAAGCTGTGGGTTAAATTTGGCTTTTCATGATGGAAGGTGAGCCAGATATCTCCCCCTTTTCAGGGAGCAATACCCAAAGCTGCACTGGAAAAGAGACACCTCTAGTCTATCGGAACGCCGTCCTCCCACTAATCGCGAGGCCAGTCATTGGCCTAACCGTGGAGGCCTCAATACTAGTGTAACTGGTGTGGAATCTTAATGCTAGAGCTGCATGTACCCTACTGGTTGTATCTGGGGGCCTTCTAGGGAATAGGGGTTTTCCAATACCACTAGGCCTCTGTCTTCACTTAGCACCACATGCTACCTGTGTAGGGTTTCTACTAGGATATTACTTTTGATTGTGGGGGGGTGACTTTGCTCTAAAGGTGACTATACTTGTCTAGAGGGAAGTACCTTTATACCACGATAACTGTCCAGACTAGGAGGGTTGTACTACTTTGTCATAGTTAGTGGCACAAGTTGTGTCGACGAGGCCTGAGGCACCCTGCTAGTTACGCCCCCCCGGATAGTGTGGGTGGCTGAAACCTTGGGTCTGGATGAGTAGTGTGGGAAGTGAATGAATTCCTGGTGACTGAGACTTGCTCGAATCAGGACAAGAACTGGTCAGAAAATGACTCAACTGAACATTTTGTATCTTCAGTGGGGGGGGGGGGGGGAGAAACCCAAATGTTAATTCTGAAATGCTGCTATGGTGCATCATGGGAACTGTAGTTTTGGTGCCTCGTGCACCTGTTCTCCTGGTCAGACTACAACTCCCATGATGCACCCTGCTCATGTCTCTGAGGCAAGGCAATGGATCGTGAGAGATGGACTTAAGTCAGGGAGCCCAGACCATAGGGAATTGGGAGCACGAGGCACCCAAACTACAACTCCCATGATGCACCATGGTCTTGCTTCTTGGTGAGGCAAGACAGTGCATCATGGAAGATGGAGTTGTAATCAAGATGCCTGGACCATCTCTTCTCCCATGATGCATTGCCTCACCAAGAAGCAAGACCATGGCACATCATGGGAGTTGTAGTCTGAACAGGAGGATGAGACACCCCCCCCCAAACTACAGTTCCCATGATGCACCATGGTCTTCATTTTTGATAAGGCAATGCATTATGGGAGATGGAGTTCAACCAAGGAGTCAGACCATAGAGGGGAATGGACAACATGAGGCAGCCAAGCTACAGTTCCCACGAGGTGCAGCTGTGACATTTCAGAATTGAAATCTTGTGGAACTGGAAACTCTTGGGCTTCTGAGCAGTCAGTTTCCAGGGAAACTATCAATTTTTTCTGTCAAACCTTCATTTAATCAAAACCCAATTTTCCATCAGCAGTTTTCAGCCAGGACACCTGGGTCCCATTCCCAGCTCCGGGCAAGCTGCTGCTCTGTGGATACAATGGGAAGTCTGGCTAACTCAGAGGGCTTAGGTTGCCGGTCACACATTCACATGCTCGGCACGGAGTAGTGGTGCTAGTAAAAGGTTCTCTGGGAGTCCGGCCAAAGCAGGTTAGACTTCCTGGCCCTGCAGAGGCCTGCTCGTAACCCTCTTCCATCCCCGCCCCACACCCGATCCAGACCCTTCCGCCCCCGCCCGCCACAACAACCCACCACTGAAGGAGGCGACGGTGAGACCAAAGTGGTGCCAGCCCCGGCAGATGGCATCCGTCCCGAACCCCAGCGCCAGCGTAACCGGCCCTACTTCCAGCGCAGACGGCAGCAAACAGCTGGCACCCGGCCGGCGGCGGCAGAGGTGAGAGCTGGGATGGGCAATTCCTTGGTGGCAGGTACTCGGTACATAAAACCATGGCCACTCGACTCCTTTCTCGGACAGGGGAGCTCAGGGCAACTGAGGGGTGTGTGTGTGTGTGTGTGTGTACGTGCCATATGGGGACGTAGTGGGTTGGATGGCCCTGCAGTGCATTTTGGGATAGGCATCAGAGGAGGCAGTAAACCAGGGGGGTCCAGAATCTATCCCCCCCCAATTGCAGCAGGTGAGAGATGGCCTCTGAGCAACTGAAAGCTGTAATGGAAGTTCTCCATCTAGGGGGCCTATAACCCTAAGCTTAATGGGAATAAGCTCCTTGGGATTTCCCAATGGTTAGGACCCCATCCTGAGTCTTGGAAGACTGAAGTTCAAATCCTGCTGTGCTCAACTTTGTGTGACCGTGAGGATGTCACTTAGCTTCTACGTGCCTCCGTTTCCCTTGTCTAACATGAAGATTGTAGCACTGGCCTGACCTCATAGGGGTGGTGGTTCCCCTCCCACCTTAAAATAGTGAAGCATTTAAATGCTATGGATATCGGGGGGGGGGGGGGGCAGCAGAGAAGTACATGAGAGAGATGAAGGACCTAGTGAAGTTTGAACCCCCAGTGTTAAAATTGCAAAGACTTAGATCCCGGCTCGTCGGTGTCTTGGCACTAAACGGCAGTCTTAAACGTGGGTATCTTAGCGTAGCTGGTAAGACTTGGCCCCTCCCACAGTCAGACATGGCTCAGGGTTTTTGGCTGTACTGGGTACTAGGGCAGAGGTGGGCAAACTATGGCCTGTGGGCCACCTCCAGCCCGTGGGACCCTCCTGCCTGGCCCCTGAGCTCCTACCTGGGAGGCTAGCCCCTGGCCCCTCCCCCACAGCCTCAGCTCGCTCTGCTGCCGGCGCAATGCTGCGGGCGGCGAGCTCCTGGGGCCTGACCCAGTGCTCTGTGCTGTGCCGTGGCGTGGCTGGCTCCCACCGGGCGGCGCGGCTGCCTGTCCTGCCACTCTGGGCGGCACGGTTGTAGTGCTGCCAGCCATCGGCGCTCCAGGCAGCGTGGTAAGGGGGCAGGGAGCAGGGAGGGAGTGTTGGATAGAGGGCAGGGGAGTTCGGGGTGGTGGTCAGGGGGTGGGGTTGTGGCTAGGGGTCGAGGTGGTCAGAGGGTGGGAAACAGGGGGATTGAATGGGGGTAGGGGTTCCAGGGGGGCAGTCAGGAAGGAGGCAGGGGTTGGATGGGGCAGCGGGGGGCAGTCAGGGACAGGGGTTCCAGGGGTGATCGGGGACAGGGAGAAGGGGTGGTTGGATGGGGCAGGGGTCCCAGGGGGGGGGCTGTCAGGGGGTGAGAGGCAGGGGGAGTCGGATGGGGGCGGGGGCCGGGCCACGCCTGGCTGTTTGGGGAGGCACAGCCTTCCCTAACCGGCCCTCCATACAATTTCAGAAACCCGATGCGGCCCTCAGGCCAAAATGTTTGCCCGCCCCAGTATTAGGGACTCTGGTTTGGGGAGGGATTGGGGGGGGGTGGAAAGGGGGAAAATTGTGACCTCCTGCGTCCGCAGAATGCCCCCAGCAACTTCTGCGGCAAGCCCCTTAACTTCAGCTTGAGCTAGAGCCTATCTGAGGCCAGTGTTGGTTTAAAGACTCCAGGGATGGAGAATCGTCCACGCCCCTTCTCGTGCAGGAAGCCGCTCGATCAGCTTTACAGCCCTGGCAGGCCAATGTTGCAATGCAACTGAAGGGAACAGGCCCCCAGACACTTTCCAGTAGGCTGCAGCCCCACCAGCTGTTGGGCTGCGACCTTATCAGATCAAGGAAGTTAACACAGGGTTGGGCCTGTGCTCCTGTGTGGGTGACTCAGTAGGTGGTGCCCTGCCCCGAGTCAACACTGAACCAACGCCCTAGCTAAGGGCACTCTGAAGCGCCCGCGTTCACCTGACTTAGATTTTTAAGGCCGGAAGGGATCGTCTATCTGACTTGGTATGTCGCTCACGAGTCATTAAACTTCATCCTGTCCTGAGCCCAGGAACTAAAGCGTCTTCCCAGAAAGGCCGGCCAGTCAGGATCTGAAGCCGTTGAGAGACCGAGAATGTCCCGCTTCCCTTTGGAAGTTGGATTCAAGCGCTACTTCCCCCACACTGGGTGCTTTATTTTCCACAGCAATTTGTCTGGCTTTCATGTCCAGCCACCTTAGTATCTGGCACTTCCTCCCCACGCACTAATCAAGTCATGTCTTGACCTCTTTGAGCTCTCTGACAAAATTAAAGTCGACCTAACTTACGTCCGCTTAGAGCCTCTGCAGTAATTCCATCGCTCGTGCAGGTCTAAGCTTTGCTCCTTGTGTTGGCGTGGCGTGTCCTCCTCAGGAGAGCTTGTATCCATTTGTCCTGTCAATGCAGGGCGTTGCAGGACGGCTTCTGAAAGCCAGTAACAGTCGACATAAGTAGGGAGAGGGTCCAGAGTGACCTAGACAAATTGGAGGATTGGGCCAAAAGAAATCTGATGAGGTTCAACAAGGATGTGTGCAGAGTCCTGCACTTAGGACGGAAGAATCCCAGGCACTGCTACAGGCTGGGGACCGACTGGCTAAGCGGCCGTTCTGCAGAAAAGGACCTGGGGGTTACAGTGGACGAGAAGCTGGATATGAGTCAGCAGTGTGCCCTTGTTGCCAAGAAGGCCAACGGCATATTGGGCTGTATTAGTAGGAGCATTGCCAGCAGATTGAGGGAAGTGATTATTTCCTTCTATTCAGCACTGGTGAGGCCACACCTGGAGTATTGCGTCCAGTTTTGGTTCCCCCACTAGCAAAGGGATATGGACAAATTGGAGAGAGTCCAGCGGAGGGCAATGAAAATGATCAGGGGGCTGGGGCACATGACTTATGAGGGGAGGCTGAGGGAACTGGGGTTATTTAGTCTGCAGAAGAGAAGAGTGAGGGGAGATTTGATAGCAGCCTTCAACTACTGAAGGGGGGTTCCAAAGAGTATGGAGCTTGGCTGCTGTTGGTGGTGGCAGATGACAGAACAAGGAGCAATGGTCTCAAGTCGCAGTACAGGAAGGTCTAGGTTGGATATTAGGAAAAACTTTTTCACTAGGAGGGTGGTGAAGTGCTGGAATGGGTTCCCTAGGGAGGTGGTAGAATCTCCTTCCTTAGAGGTTTTTAAGGTCAGGCTTGACAAAGCCCTGGCTGGGATGATTTAGTTGGGAATTGGTCCTGCTTTGAGCAGGGAGTTGGACTAGATGACTTCCTGAGGTATCTTCCAACCCTGATATTCTGTGATAACTCCACCTCCACGAGCATGCTTAAGTCGGCGGCTGTCGGCGGGAGGAATATTGAAGCGTAGACGCTTCCACAATGAGATAAACGTGAGCCTCCTTGCGTTGACCTAACTCTCTTGAGTAGTCTAGCTTCTTAAGTCTCCTACCGTAAGCTGAGAGCACTGACTGATCATTACACCCCGCAGAACAGCAGGGGGCGCTAGCCCCATAGTCCAATCAGAGCAATTACATTCTGCCTCCCTGAACTCCTGGGTCCGTTTCACATGGCACATGAGCAGCTGGTCTTGGCTGGCTCAGTGAGGCCTACGGGCAGCAAGGTGCTGTCCAGACGAGAAACACTCGTGACTGAAATGCCGTATAATCTCTCCACCCTAGCCGACCGTTACCGCCTCCAAAGACCAGCCTGCTCTGAGCTCTGCCGCTGGGGGGGACACCCCTGCTGCCAGCACCCCGGCCACCGCTCAGGAACCAGCGGTGGAAGCCAGCAAACCTGCTGCCCCCGCTCTGGAGGGTCCCTCCCAGCCACTGCCTGAGATCCAGCGACAGCTTGTGGATGTAAGCGCCCAGCTCTGGGCAGGGGACTGGGTGGTATAACCTGGTGCCACAGCATGGCAAAAATCTAGTGCTGCCAGGCAGCAGCTGTACAAAAACAAGTTAATTCTTGTGGGGCATTCTGATGGCACCTAGCTCTCTGGGAGCACCTCCCGGCAGTTGGCGCTTCCTGGATCCACCTGGCATGTCTGTACAGCGGGCGCTGTGCCCCCTGGCTGTAGGGCGTGGTTGGAGGTAGAAGAATGAGAGGAGAGAGCTAGTCAGTACTTGCACTGGGTGAAACCTGATCTGCCAACCTTCCTGGCACGGTGCCCCTAGGGAATGGCAAACCCATGAGTCATTAGCCAGTGTCTGCAGGGTTAGACAGGGTGCGGGTGGCATGACCACTCTGACCTACAGGAGATCATGGCTGGGTGGTGGTACCCCTCCTGCTGGCCCGCAGCAGATGGCAGCTTCTCCTTGAACCTCCTGCATTAAGCTCACATTGCCACGAGAGTGCTCTGGACCATCAAGCGTGGCATCACGGTGGGCCATCCGGCCTCCAGCGTACTCCAAAATCAGCCCCTTGCCCACAGCCCTAGGGTTTTTTCTCGCCCCGACACCAGCGGCCGCTCATTGGCCGCCCCCGGAAGCAGGAAGGCCTGTCGGGGTAGTCACTAACCTGGGGTTTCTCTCTGCAGACTTCGACGCCCGAGCCTGGGGGGGACCCTGCTCCAGCCCTGCTGGCGTAATAGTGAGGGGATGCAGAGAGCTGCCAGCTGGTAAGGACTCTGCGAGGGGAGGGGAAGGCATCGGGTGCCAGTGGCTTGATACGGAAAGACTGGCATGACTGGGTGAGCAGATCTCTTCTGCTAGCTAATAATCCAGCTGGCCACCAAGTGACGAGGGCTGGTAGCTTAGCTGGCCTGTAGATCTGATCAGATACAGACTTGAGTTGGCCACTGGCCTAGCTGATCTGGCCTCACCCCGTGAAACATACCTTGATTAAGTTTTTGGCTCAGTCTCCTGCTGAGTGCTGGGGTCTTCTTCCCCCCCCCCCCCCCAGGGGCTTCAGTTTCAGAGTCTGACCACCTTTCCTCTCTCCTGTAGGTGTCCATCTTGCCCGTATCCCCAAGTTACCTCGTACTGCACAGAGACCCCAAACGCCACCCGGTCCCCCCTCTCCTCGCTGCTGATCGAAGCCAAGAATGTGAACCCCGAGGGAGGACTGAACACAAAATCTTTAAGTTTAAAAAAAAAAAAAAAAAAACTTTTTGAGGGGCTAGTCTCCCCCCTCCCACAGCTTCCTCAGTTCAAAGGGAAACTGGCTGTTGAAACTTAAGTTAATTCCCTCCCTCCCCCCCCAATTTTTTTTGAAGAGCACTTTTTGCGAACGTTGTGTGCAGTTTGGGTGTCAGTAAAGGAATTTGCACAGACTCCTGGTGTCACCGGATCTTTCCTGCCATGCTGAGGGGGTTGGCAAAGCCACTGTAGTCTGTGGATTGAGGTGGGACTCCTGGGTTCTATCCCTGGCTGTGGGAGGAGTCTCTCTGGGCTGAGGGGTGGGGCCTAGTGGGTTAGAGTGGGGGGGGGGGGGGGGGGCTGGCTGTCTCTTGTGCAAGTTCCATGTGGCAATAACATTCCTCTCCAATTGGAAGTGCTGTAAGCCCCCCAGAATGCCTGTTGACCAGTTGTGGGTGCTCATCTGTCATGAGTCTTCAGTTTGGCCTGTGATGGTGGATGCCTTTCTCCAAATATTGGCCTCCACGTCTCTGTGCCTCGGTTTCCCCATCTGTAAAACCCCTCCCTGCCTCCTGGGGCTGTGTCGAGAGCTAACTCTCCCTCTGTACGGTGCTCTGATGCCCCACAAACCCGTGGAGAGCAGCATGTGTTTGAGCATCCAAAGGAACCCTGTATTCTCTGGTGGACGGTAAGAGGTCCCCCACTACCTGGCGAGCATGCTGTGTACCCCTAATGGAGGGAGGGGGTACCACTTAATCTTAACCACAGTAGACAGTCCTAATACAAACTCTCTTCTCACAGGGGTCACCAGGACTCCTAATAGCTCCCAGGCCAGACTGGGTTCGAACTGGCAACCTAAACATGAGGTGGTCTCAGACTCTAGACCCCCCCCACTTGACCCATTTAAACCAGCTGCTCTCTCTGGTGATGCAGGGCGGTCGCAGACAGCATGATTTTTAGTAGCATGGAGGAGTTTTCCTGGCTAGACAAAAGTCTTGCTTGGAAAAGACAGCTCAGTCCTTGTTTGGGTGAGCGAGATTCAGCAAGAGACACCACTTGGGTGGGGTCCAGGCAGGCTTCTGCCAATGTGATACACGAGCCGAGAGAAATTCTCGTTCTCCAACCCAGGAGCTAGAGTTGAATCTAACTCTTGTGCGGCCCAGTGGCTGGTAAAGTTGACTTCTCGCTGAAATACAGCTGAGACTTAAATAAAGCTGATGGGGGGGAAAGTGTTTGCATCCCTCACTTCAAAAACTTTTACTACCCTAAATCAAATGGGGGGGGGGGGGGGAATCTCAAATTTTCAGTCTTGGGTCAATAAACCTTTTTACTTTTTCCTCCCAATTTCAAAATACAGTAGATCGCCCTATTTTCCAAACGAACGGGTGATTGGGGCGTTCATAAAATTGAATATCTCAAATGCCAGCATAGGTACAGTGCATCAGTTGCAAGGCCGTGCCCTGCATTGCTGCTTTCTGGTCCCTCAAATGACTGCAGAGCAGTTTCTGCTGGAAGTGGCTGGATTGGAGAGATCGACTTGTTCTTTGTTGACTGAACGTTCATTAGTGACTGTTTTGGGTGGGCGAAAGGCTTGGGGGGTAAATGCTTGTCCATAACAATGCTGTTGAAAAGATGCTGGTTTGGAATGCCTTAGAGCCTTGATTTGATCCTTTCAAAACATGTTGACAAGGGGGAGACTTGTCTTTTATTTTTGTCTAGAGGAAATGTCGCCCAACCCAGCCCTGGTTCATGAACAGTCTTGTCAAATATTTGGTGCGATTCCTCCCCAGCTTTGTCTTAATACCCGCAGATACAGTGAGCAGCGTGCAAATTTCAGCCAGACTCCATTCCATGCTGCAGTTCTGATCTTATCGCCTGCAAGTTTTACCGGCCACGCTAAACTGGTCTTGTTAGGCGAGTACAACCCCCCTACAGTGGATGCATTCCTTCCGAGGTGGGTGGGAGGAGTCAGTGCCCTCAGAATAAAAATTAAACCCGAGACCGATTCGCAGCCTGGTCTAAACTAAGTTTTACTAGTCAAACTGACTTTCAGCCCATCTTTGTGCGTATCCACTCTCCCTTGTCCTGGCGCTAGCTGGCAACCGCTTCCCCAGAGTGACGCAGGTCCTATTACTGGTGGAAAAATGCCAAAGTGCATGTGAGTATACGGTGTTAGCTGGACTGCTAAAAATAGGCATTCAGGCATGGTCCTTCAATGTCCCGCTCCTCATGACTTCAACGCTTTTGCTCAGCGGTCACGCTGACTGGAAACCCAGCCTCTGTTAAAATCAGCTGTGGGTTTAACGAGTTTTAATTAAGTTGGTGGCGTGCCACCTTAAACGAAAGGTGGTGAGCGAGTGTTCTCCTTGGCCACTGAGGGTAGGACAAGGAGAAAGCGGTGTAGTTAGCAGCATAGCTGAGGTGGGAAGAGGAGATTGTGGTGGGGACAGACAGACAGATAATATCCCAACTGAACTAAGTTACATCTTATTGAATTAGGGTTAATATCACTGCGTTCCATTGTAGTAGAAACGCAAATGTTTCTGTGCAACGGTGAGATTGCATAGAACCGCTTTAGCAGGAAACGGATATGTCTGAAGTGGATTTCTTAGGAAGTACGTGCAAATTCTTCCCCCCACACCCAACCTTTCGAAACTGTGTCTTGGGGAGGTGTGACGAAGTGGGACTGTTCTTAATGTTTCCTCTGAATACTGTGTGGGTGCCTCAGTTTCCCCTATGCATTTCTTAAGTCTCTAGGGGGTGAGATTGTTGCAGAGCAAAGGGCCAGTGTGCATAAATGGCCGGCACTCTGTCTCCTGGCAACTAATGGCCGGGGCCCTTCCCCCCCCCCCTGCAAGGAGATGGCTAAAGGTGCTGGAGAACAGAGGTCAGGTGACCTCCTGGCCCGGGAAAGGAACAAGGCCCAGAGGGGAGGGGCTGGAGGGTGAGGCAGTTTGGGGCTGTCTGGGGATGTGGAGTGGGTGCAGAAGTGGCTCACTACCTGCCCCCCCGGCTGGACCCTGCTGAGGGGTCCTGTTCTCTGTACCTACAAGCTCTGTTTTAGACCATGTTCCTGTTGTCTAATAAACCTCTGTTTTACTGGCTGGCTGAGAGTCACGTCTGATGGTGGAATTGGGGTACAGGGCCCTCTGGCTCTCCCAGGACGCCGCCTGGGCGGACTCGCTGTGGGAAGCGCACGGAGGGGCAGAGGATGGTGGCTGCTCCGAGGTCAGACCCAGGAAGGTGGAAGCCGTGTGAGCTTCTTGCCCTGGAGACAGTCTGCTCACAGAGAGGAGACTTCACCAGAGTCCTGCCTGGCTTCGTAGGGAGCAGTCCCAGAGCATCGCCCCGGGGACTCCGTGACAGGAGGAACACCCAAGGGTCGAGTCCACTGTGGGAAACTCCTGATCAAAGACACCCCCGATCAGTGTAAAAAGGTGGATTAAACAAGGCATGAGGGTGCTTTTTCTGAGCGGCAGCTATGATTAAGTTGTACCCCTGAGGTGAGAGAGTTCTTACTCAGAGCCCCTGTTTGGGTTGGCATTTTTAATAAATTTTTCTCAGCAATGGTGAAGAATGAAGTGGGCGTGTCTTGAAAGAGCCAGGTGGCACCTTTAGAACTACAGACCGCAGTCTGTTAGCGGTCTCTGAAGAGAAAGCAAAGGCATCTCTTAAGGAAGACGGTCTTTGCTGCGACATACGCAATGAAGGCAGAAAATTATCCAGCCTGGACCTACCCTGGTCAGAAGGGAGCGAGACGCAAATCTCCGGCCGAGAGCAGCAACCGTTGCATTCGACTTTCACTGGTGGTTTAGCGTGCTCAACTTTAAGTCAAGTTAGAGCTTGTTTCTACCAGAACAAATGAACACCACCACTGTAGTATAAATGCAATTTTGCTGCTATAAACTAACTTCTACGGCAGTGGTTCCCAAAGTGGGGTTTGCAGAACGTTACAGGGGGTTTGCCAGAAAAATTTCACTAATGGCAGATAGAGGACCCTGGGCATTGGAGACAGCAGGTGGGACCCGGTTGCAGGGCAGACACCCCCAGCCCCAGGGAGAACGGGGCCGGGCAGTTGGGGCTGGCAGCCCAAGTCCCGGCGGTCAGCAGGGAAGCTGGCAGCCCGAACCCCAGCGCTCCGCGTGGGGCTGACAACCCAAGCCCCATGGAGAGCGGTGCCGGGCAGTTGGGGCCGGCAGCCCGAGCCCTGCCCCCGTCAGCGGGGGAGCCAGCAGCACGAACCCCAGCTCTCCCCATGCAGGGCTGGCAGCCCGAGCCCCAGGAAGAGCGGGGCCGGGCAGTTGGGGCATCCATCACACTGAGGAAATTTAAACTTAAATTCCTGAAAATATTCATTTTTAGGAGGGGGTTCATGAGATTTCAGAGTTTAGTGAAAGGGGTTCGCGGGCTGTTAAAGTTTGGGAACCACTGTTCTACGGGTATGGTTTTGTCTGACCCAGCAAGCAAGATAAGCAATTCCTCTGAAAATCCCACACGCCTTATAAGTGCATCTACCCTAGGACTTTTACTAATTTATGTTATCATGATGTGACTTTTCCTTTGTAGACTGTTTAACAACCTGCCCTGCCTTGTGTTTAATTATGGGGCTCTAGTTACCTTCCTTGGCCTAGTTTGAATGCTCCTTTCTTCCAACAGTGGATGTTGATCCAATAAATGATATCACCTCAACCACTGTGACTCTCAAGCGGAGGCTAGGCCTTCGTTACATTGGCTGGGTGTCCTTTTATGATTTCCTAGGCATTGGATGCTGTCTACTACCGGTAGCGCAGGGTTGTTCTCAGTGTCTAATTTTAAAATAACTTTCAGGGAGGGCCGATGGGGTTAGAAACACTTACGCACAGGGCCCTACCAACTTCACGGTCCATTTTGATGAATTTCACGGTCCTAGGAGTTTAAAAATCTGAAATGTCACTGTTTCAGATACTTCCATCTGAAATGTCATGGTGGTGTAACGGTGGGGGTCCTGACCCAAAAGGGGGTTGTGGGTGGCCACTGGAGGGGGGTCGTGATATTGCCACCCTTACTTCTGTGCTGCCAGCAGAGGTGGATCTGACCCAGCCCCAGGAGCACCCGTTCAGGAGAAGAGGAAGTCCCATCCCGCTGCAGCCTGGCCAGGAATAGCAGCTGGAGCCTGATGCACAGTAGGGTCCCCCAGCTATATTTCTCCCCAGTGCTCAGAGGTTAAAGGGGCCTTGGGCTGGCTCTGGTGGGGGAGGGGGGTGACCACAGTACCCTCCCCCACATACCATACCACCCTCACTTCTGCCCTGCTGCTGGTGGCGCCGCTGCCTTCAGAGCTAGGTGCCTGGCCAACAGCCACTGCTCTCTGGCCACCCAGCTCTGAAGGCAGCGCAGATGTAAGGGTGGCAATACCTACACTTTACTAGATTTCACAGGCCGTGACAGGTTTTTCACGGCCATGAATTTGGTAGGGCCCTACTTAGGCACTAACCCAACACTGATCTAATTTTGAACAGTGGGGAGGGGCGGGGTTAGTTACCGGAACTAACTCCTGAAGCAATTGGTGAATTCTCCATCGCTTCAGAGTAGCAGCCGTGTTAGTCTGTATCCGCAAAAAGAACAAGAGTACTAGTGGCACCTTAGAGACTAACAAATTTATTAGAGCATAAGCTTTCGTGGGCTACAACCCACTTCTTCGGATGCATATAGAGTGAAACATATATTGAGGAGATATATATACACACATACAGAGAGCATGAACAGGTGGGAGTTGTCTTACCAACTCTGGGAGGCCAATTAAGTAAGTGAAAAAAAACTTTTGAAGTGATAATCAAGATAGCCAAGTACAGACAGTTTGATAAGAAGCAAGTGTGAGAATACTTACAAGGGGAGATAGATTCAATGTTTGTAATGGCTCAGCCATTCCCAGTCCCTGTTTAACCCTGAGTTGACAGACCTGCGGGTGGCTATTTTAAAACAGAAAAACTTCAAAAACAGACTCCAACGAGAGACTGCTGAGCTGGAATTGATATGCAAACTAGACACAATCAACTCAGGGTTAAACAGGGACTGGGAATGGCTGAGCCATTACAAACATTGAATCTATCTCCCCTTGTAAGTATTCTCACACTTGCTTCTTATCAAACTGTCTGTACTTGGCTATCTTGATTATCACTTCAAAAGTTTTTTTTCACTTACTTAATTGGCCTCCCAGAGTTGGTAAGACAACTCCCACCTGTTCATGCTCTCTGTATGTGTGTATATATATCTCCTCAATATATGTTTCACTCTATATGCATCCGAAGAAGTGGGTTGTAGCCCACGAAAGCTTATGCTCTAATAAATTTGTTAGTCTCTAAGGTGCCACTAGTACTCTTGTTCTTTCTCCATCGCTTGATGTCTTTTCAGCCAAGACTGGATGCTGTCCTGGAAGAGGCATTAGTCCAACGCTAGTTACTAGGGGGGAAATGTGAAATTTAATGGCCTTGTAGATCTAGACGGTCTACCGATCCCTTCTGGCCTCTACGAATTGCAATGTGTTTGTTGCAGCAGAATATTAAAATTAAGGGGATGCTCGAAATCCACCTAAAAAACCCCCCAAACCAACGACCCATTTAACTACTAAAATTAGCATCATCCAAAATGGGGAAGCAATCTTTCCAGACGTGGTCAGAGACTGCTTCCGTCTGTCTCGGTGTTTCAAAATTCTGAGAATTTGCACACTCCAGCGGGAACTTATTTCAGACTAGAAATAAGGCTTAAATTTTTCTCGGTGCGGGCAATTAACCGTTGGAACAATTTACTCGGGGGGGGGGGGGGTGGATTCTCCATCACTGACAATTTTTAATTCACGAGAGGAGGTTTTTCTAAAAGATCTAGGAATTGGTCTGTATCCAAGGGCTATCAAACTAGGGCACCCCAAAAATCTGGACATGACTATAAATTATCACTCCCTTGTCAATATGAAATGCTCTATCCATGGTGCTGTCAAAGGCTGAGTGTAATTCATCCAGAAACGTGGGGATGAATTTCAGAATGGCACCTTGGCTTTGCTACAATGAATCTGTCTGTTCGTAGCCTTGTTAAAAGACCCTTAGATCTATTTTTCCCTTAAATCCTTTTCTCTTTCATAACATCCACCTCTGCTGCAGGAGAAGTTAGATTTATGAGTGTCTACGATGAAGCAAACGCAACCACGCTCACCTCTGTTTGATGCCGTCCTTTATATACAAAGAATTACTTACATTCTTCTCGCTGAAATACAAAAGATCACAATGTGCTAATGCCTCTCCATATGTCCCTGACATTAAGACAAACACCTCCGTTAATTACAAAACAAACTCCCTCAGATCCTACTAACCGTTCAGAAGCTTCCTGGGTTCGTCCATAAACTGTCTTCAAGCACAGCTATTGATCTCTTGTGCCTGTCATCTGCTTAAACAGGTTCTTCATTTGTCCCACCCCAAACACGCGGCATGATGGAGTGTCAGGTCTAATCACTAAAATTTTAGCAAGGTTGGTCTTTGTAGGCCAACTCAACTGGCTGTCTTCAGACTTCCATCAGTCAGCTAGCAGACGAAATGGAGAGCAGTAATTTTAACAATGCTGTTCTGGCTGCTTCTGTATTTACGGCCTTCTTAAAAATAATCAACCAACCAACCAACGATCCCACCATCTTTAACTAGCAAATTGTCCTGGACTGCTGAGCACAGAGTCTTCCTAGCATCGTGTCTTCTGCATGCAAGGCTGAGGACACCATCCTGTTAAAACACAATAGCGGGCTAGGTGGACCATGGGTCTGATCCAATTGTGCCATTCCTTGTCCCTATAGACATGAGCTGTGGAGCGGATGTCCCACATTCTGCGTTGACTTGCAACTGGTGCGGACTGCAGTTCACAAAACCCAACGCACCCTTTCTCAAAAGCTTCCCCACCTTGGGCGATAGCTTTTCCCCCCCTCCCTTGTCAGCCCTTCGCAACCAGTTCCCCTCCAAAGATGAGTTGACTGTCTTCTCTTGACGCTCGCTTTCCAGGAAGAGTGGTGAGGTCCCCTCAGATCTCCTACAAACCTCAGAAGATGGACAGGAAGGGATGTCCCAGGTCAGAGCATCCAGGAAATCCCGCTCCGCTGGCTTGGACGGAGAAGGATGGAAGTTCTCATGATATTTGCCAGTAGGAGTCAATCGCCAGCCATGGGGAGTTAAGAGGTGACTCCACTGTATCGCTGAAAGGTTTCCTCCAAGGGATCTAGTGCTGGCCACTCTTGGAGACGGGCCACTGGACTACAGGGACCATATGTAGGGCAAAGAGCCACAGCTCCTGCCCGTAGGAGCCTTGCCATTCAGCGACGGAGTCACGGCGTTTGACGGCATCCATAACGCCCGGCCTTCTTGCTCCAACCTTTCTAGCTCTCGACGTTAGAGCACGTGAGGAGGTCATGCTCATTCTGGCCCTTTGGCTCAACTCCGTTGACGGCGGGGGGACCGTTCGGTAGGATCGAAAGAACTCCACCGGAGTATTGCATTCTCCTTCTACCTTCTCAGCGATAGAAAAGTCTCCTGTCCCTGAATCGACGCAGAATCTACTCCAACCATTGGAGTCAACGGTTCTGGAGCCTACTAGTGTCCTACGTTGCTCGGGAATGCCTGAACATCTGTTCCAGCTGCTGGATATGGTCTCGGGGAGGTCTTTTCCCCGCCTCCGATTCCAAGAGCGTGCACCCAGCTGAGCTGGATTCTCCTCCAGGTTCCCCTTCCTTAGTCACTTAACCGAGCTCCTTCCGCAGCTCCCAACACATCTTTATCTCCGTGCCCCACACACACACACACACACACACACACACATACAACACAATCTCTCTCTCTCTCTCTCTATATATATATATATAGAGAGAGAGAGAGAGATAGAATCTTAAAAATAAAACCCACAAAGCTAAAAACAAAACAACTAACCTAAAAATCTCTAAACCTCGCTGTGTCGTTAAAGTGCTGGGTTACGGTTACATTCCTCTTGTGTGTCTCTCTCTGGCCGATCGCTCCCGCCCCAGGTCAGACGTTGTCCTCTGGCCCCAGACAGTCCAGCTCGGTGGAGGGTTTGATTTCGTGGTCTAACAGAGACGGGGTGCGTCGGAACGCGGCCGCAATCTGATCAAAGGTCCGGCCCCGCGTCTCAGGGACTTTGAAGTAGGTGAAGAGGAAGAAACCAAGGAGGAGGGCCGCGAAGATGAGGAAGACGTACGGCCCGCAGGCGTCCTACAGGAGAGGAGAGGAGGGGTGAGTGCTGGATGCAAAGGGAGGTGTGGGCTGGTTTTGCCAGCGAGCGTGTGCGAGACGCCATTTGTGAGATGTCGCTCCTACGCCGGCTTGTTCCTGCTCCCGCCTGGGAGCCGGTCCAAGACCCAGCCCTACTCCCTGCTGTGGGTCCGTGCCCCCCTGCCCGCCGGCATATTCCCAGTCGTAACGGCCGGCATTCATGATTCTGGTGCCTCTCTCTGCCGCCTGTGTGCTCATGCGTGTCTAAATACAGTTGTGTGGCATTGCGGGTGTGCATGTGCAGTATTGTGGGTGCACACGGGTGCATTGCCCACACCCCGAGGGTTGCTTTGCATGTGCCCACCCGCGGGGGGTGCACTCACCGCCATGGACTGGAAGGCCATGCCGACGATGAAGTTGCAGGTCCAATTGCAGCTCCCGGCCACCGCCATGGCCGCCGGGCGGGGCCCCTGGCTGAACAGCTCAGCCACGATGAACCACGGGATGGGCCCCGGCCCGATCTCGAAGAAAGCCACGAAGCCAAAGATGGCCACCATGCTGATGTAGCTCATGGCCGGCACCCGATCCTGGCGGGGGAAAGAGACGGGGATGAGAACCTGCACTGCCGTGCTCACCCCTCGACTCTCAGTCCCCACTTCCCGGCTACTCACCAGATACACCAACGCCACCGTCATCACCACGGCACAAACCATCATGCCTCCCAGCCCCACCAGGTGCAGCGTCCGGCGGCCTGCCCGCTCCACCAGGAACAGCTTGGGGGGGGGGAGAGACAAGGGGGACAGAAATAAGATTTGGGAGGGGTGTGGATGGCCCCCCCCAGGGGCAGCTGGTTGGCTGGGGGCATCTCTTACCGAGACAATGGTGAAGGCGGCGTTGATGGCCCCAGCGCCGATCGTGGCGAACACCGGCTGCTCCAGCCCGGCTGACTCAAAGATACTGGTGGAGTAATAGAATATCTGGGGCACAGAGAAGGGGGGGTCAGAGCTGGCCCAAGTGCGACCCCCCCCCCCAGATCCCATGGGGTCTCACTTTGCTCCCTCTTCTCCTTCAGGCTCCACCCCATCCACCAGGCTCCACCCCCATCTGCCAGGCTCCTCCCCCAACCAAGCTCCCTGCCAAACTCCGCCCCCATTCCCCCCAGGCAGACTCCGCCCCCATCTCTCCCATCCAGGCTCCGCCCTGATTCTCCCAAGCTCCACCCTCTTCTCTCCCAACCAGGCTCTGCCCCAATTCTCCCAGACCCCACCCCCCAGGCAAACTCCATCCCCATCTCTCCCATCCAGGCTCCACCCCCATCCTCCCAGGCTCCGCCCCAGTTCCCCCCAGGATCTGCCCCCAGCCAGCCACCTAGCTCCATTCCCATTTCCTTGGGTTCCTCCCACCATCTCCCCAAAGCCCCCCCCAAGCTCCACCCCCATCTTCCCCAGGCTCCTCCTCCAGCCAAGCCCCGCCCCCCTCACCGCATTGATGCCGGAGAGCTGCTGGGACAGCTGGAGCACCACAGCGATGAGCAGCGGCTGGCGATAGATCCGGCAGCGGAAGAGCTGGGCGATGGAGACCTTGCGCTCCATGTCCATGCGCCGCTTCTCCTCCTTCATCTCTGTCAGGGCCTCGCTCACATCGCTGCGCCCCGTCAGCCGCTTCAAACCTGCCGGCGCGGGGACAGCGATGGATGGAGTGGTGACGGACCGAGGGATGGGGGATGGACAGATGGAGGGGACAACTCATGGGGATGGAGGGATTGGGGCGATGGTAGGTAGATAGATGGGGATGGATGGGTTGGGGGATGGACAGATGGGGATGGAGGGATGGGTTGGAGGATGGACAGATGGGGATGGAGGGATGGGTTGGAGGATGGACAGATGGGTAGATGGGGATGGAGGGATGGGTTGGAGGATGGACAGATGGGTAGGTAGGTAGATGGGAATGGATGGATGGGTCGGGGGATGGACAGATGGATGGGTAGGTAGATAGACGGGGAGGGAGGGATGGGTTTGGGGGATTGACATATGGGTAGGTAGTGTGGAAGCAGAGAAAGAACTGACAGGAAGGGGATGCAATGCATGACAGTTCGTTAGCAAGAGTCAGGCTAACTGTAACCCTAATAACGCGAGATTTGTAGAAGCGAGGAATGTGTGAGGCCAGTGGGAAAGAACTGTGTGAGAAGTTGTTGCGACCTTGTGTAGATAATATGGACTGTAGACTAAGAGTCTACATTAGTGAGCAAAACAAGATATCAGAATGACCTATGTATAAACAAAATGCAGCTGTTGCTTATTATTGTCTGTAACAAAAGGTATAAATGTTTGCTGTAATTGTTTACCTGTGGAGAGACCTGCTTAGCTCTCTCCCTCTATGCAATTGTGAGAGTTAATAAAGCATCTGACTTGCTGTACCCAAACAAATAGTGAGAACTGAGTTTTTCTCCGACAATTTGGGGGCTCGTCCGGGATGGCAACGCCCTCAGAGGCACCGGGAGCTGCTACGGATCGTTCCCCTTCGAACCCCATGGCGCCACAATAGAGGTAGGAGACCTTTTGAAATCTCTATTGGGGTGTCGGAGGAGGACTGTCCGTGGGGCCGTCTGTCCCTGTTGGACTCACGCCATCCGAACTTATTGACTGTGCAGCAAGGTCAGATGCTGAGCGGCGTAGGGGAATTGTTGTCGCCCCTGTATGCATATGCGAGGTGCAGAGGTATGCACCGGTGTTGAGGGGTTGTTACTGCCTCAGCAGGAGGGGTTTTTACCGCCTCGAGTGATGCATCGAGGTACTTGGGAATAGTACCTGGAGGTACTTGGGAATAGTACCTGGAATAAGGCGTGTGTGTGTGTGTGTGTGTGTGTGTGTGTGTGTACACCAGTGTGAATTGAGTGTTACCGGAAGACGCCCAGAGTACTCTGCGAAGTCTTTTGGCTCGTGACCAGAACTACTCTAACGCAAGCCCGGTAACTAGAGGATCTTTTAGGAGATCTGACCCACGGTGGGCTAACTCGGCCTGGCATCGTCCGGCGAGGAGGCTACCTGGGTCTAGGAGTGTGTGAACCCATCTTCCCTCCCCTTTTCCTCTCCGTGTGAGCCACTGACAGTCTGATCATCTCACTGGATGCAACAGAGTAAGCGGCGCCGTCTCTCTGAGACTAGCCGATGCTCTTTGCTGAAGGGAGGTGTAGGAGGGTCGTGGCCATCCTCGTTAGCCTCTCCTGTGTGAGTACCCTGTAGGGAGAGATCCTTAGTTTATAAGCCGCTAGCGCGGACAGGGCATCCTCCTCCCTGTGTGTGTGATTGGAAAATGGGTGGGGGACAGTCTAAGCATTCCCTCTCACCCCCTAAGGGTACCCCAGCTTATTTCATGTACGTACATTATGGTCCTAAAACCTGCAGGTATTTAGAGAATTGGAATCATTACACGCGTGAAAATTCATCTAAACAATGCCCACTAGAAGGTACCTTCAATCTAGATAAGATCATACATCTCAGAGGAGCTTTTAATCACCAAAAAGCCTCTGACACACAATGGGAACAATTTGTCTATTGAGGAAAGGAACGGGTTAATTTGAAATTCAGCTTGGTCCAGAGATAAAGAGAAAGTTAATCTGCGTTCAAGGTCAAGAATCAACGCAGACCAGGCTAAGTACAAAGAAAAACTGCTTTCGGCCCCAGCTGGCTGTGAAAAAATATAGACATAGTCAAACCAAAGGCAATGCAAGTTACAGTGCTGAGATTACATTTGCAAAGCTTAACTGTCCAGTGAGATCCAACAGTCTGCCTTTGCGACCCTGGAGCCGGTGTGGTTTGGGGACGCTGAAGAAGCCACAGGCAGCCGGCCTGGACTGGAATCACTGAAAAGACGCCCCAGGAGACCTCAGGGTGTAAAAGAACTGCCCTCCCAAGAGAGGAAGCAAGTTGGAGATTGCACAGCACCTTCTCTGAACGTTATACACAGACGTGGCCAGTCTGGACGTACGTGTGTGAGTATGAAAGTGTGCCTACCCTCAGCCGCAGTAAGTCTGAGAACCGGAGAGGGATTTAGCATTCCTCTCTCCACCCCGGTTGACCGGGAAGGGTGTCAGGTGGATCTACCCCAGTCGTAGCAGGACTGGGCAATAGAGAAGTTGGAGTAATAGGAAGAGTTGTGTACTTGATAACTAGAATTGAGCAATTAAGAGCATAGATCATGAACCAGGCAGCAACTCAAACCTACGCCCAGGGCAAGTTGCAAGCCTTGAGACAGGACTTCCAGGCAGAAAAGGAAGCACTGGCTAAACAAGTACCGGTCCTTCAGGGACTTGTCAGAATTTAACCATTTGTGTTTGCATATGCTGTAAGAGCAGTGTGTTTGCCACAAGAGAAAATTGAATAGTTAAACGCCAATGGGCCATGCGTTTTGCCCAAGTGGCAAGCCTCACGAGGGAGGACTCGGGTAGCCTTGTGAGTAAGAATGTTTTAACTAAAGACCAAAGGTTGTGGCTGCAGCAGGGTAGTCAAAGCCAGGAGAATAAAAGATTTGAATTTGTTTTTGGGTAACAAAATAGCAGATAAAAGATCTGGTAGAGAGAAAGAAGGACAGTGCCCCTGGCTCTGTGTGGTCGAGCTGTCACTTTACTAGGGGTGCATGGAGATTTTGTAAGCACAAAAGAAACAGTTACACCTTGTGTAGAAATTGATGTGGCTAGTGTTGTGGAAATTGAATTGTGGATAGGATGTGCATTTTCCCCAGAACATGTGCAGTGTATATTGTAGCAGAGGTAAAAGAAATGCAAACCTACCAATATAGGTTGTATTGTCTCTTTCAGATCACTGGGTGTTTGAAAGCAGGAGTTAGAAGTAAAAGGCAATCGAAAGTCTGGGAAAGTTAATTGTGACCCTTTTTAAGTAAGAATCTTTAAGCTGTGGATAGCTTTGGATCTGGAAGCAAGCCAGAAAGCATCTGTATTAATGCAATTTTCTAACTAATAAGGTAGAAGCCACTGAAACCTGGGCTGCCTATGAAACAAATACAAGGAAATATGGGGTAATTCCTCTGTTTTGCCTAAAATCAACAAGAGTATGTGTATATAAAGGAAATATTTTAAGCAATGACTGACTACCCAGAAGGGTAACAGAGGGTCCTGTGGCACCTTTAAGACTAACAGAAGTATTGGGAGCATAAGCTTTCGTGGGTAAGAACCTCACTTCTTCAGATGCAAGTAATGGAAATCTCCAGAGGCAGGTATAAATCAGTAGGGAGATAACGAGGTTAGTTCAATCAGCAAGAAGGGGTAGACCTCTGTTCTTTTGTCTTTCAGATCATCAGAGAAAACGGATGCCAGCTGAACAGCATTCAATGTACCATGCATTTACTGGCACAATAGGAATTATTTTTGTGTTCTTTGTCCTGTCTTGTGGTGTTTGTCTTGTGGCCAGAATTGTTGGGTTTAATATTTTCATAAGACAGTCTAGTTCAAAATTAAATAGAAGGGTTAAATCAAAAAGCAGATACTTGTTTTATTCAACTTGGAATACAAAGTGTTTGGATAAATCAGGAAAATGTGATATACTAAAGTCTAATACATTTGCTTAAGTAAGAAAAAGAAACTTCATTGGCCAGATTTTTTTTTTAATTGAAAAAATTGTTGTTAAAATTTGCATACCAACAGTCTTTGGAAGCAAGGACATGGAAGGTTAACCCACTCCCCATATTGCCCATGGGATCCTTCTGGCTACCTCAGATTTCTAGCCAGAGGGCTGGGGAGGGAGGAAAGCTATTGGACACAAGAGGTTGTACCGAGTGGACTCCTCAAAAGTGGATGTGCTTGTCCTGGTTTGTTGCTCCAAAGCTCTGTAATAAAGTTATTTTACTGGAAGGGTGTACATGGCATACATTGAATAATAAGACTAATGTACTGTATAATGGCAATGTGTATGTGTTCATTGTTGGAAAAGGTGTATGAGTGAAGAGTGGAAGTTTCCTTTGTAGGTTAAAAGAAGCCAAGAAGGGGAGAAGGAAAAAGAACAGAATGAGTTAAATGAGGAAAAAAATAGCTAGCAAGCTCAGTCCAAAGATAAGACGCTGGCCCCATCCAAGGATACTACCCACAGCTAAGACTTGGCTAACAGCCAAGAAAAGGGGGGCCTGAATGTGCCCAAGCAACTATGAGATCTGCAAAACACTGCCAGGCATTAATGAAATGTGGTAGGTTTCTTTTCTCACAGATAAAAGAAGTGCTACCCAAAGACCCTAGCAGCCCTGCCATTCATTGAAACAAGGAGACTGAGTCTACGTAAAGTCCATCAACAAAAGACTGCTTTGGCTCCACACTGGAAAGGCCCTTTCCAAGTCCTGTTAACCACCAACACCGCTGTGAAGTGCCAAGGACTGCCTACCTGGACCCATGCTTCTCACTGTAAAAAGACCCCTCCACCTCGGGAGGACTCTCCGACTGATGATCAGCCTATTTCTCCTTCTAGCTCTGCTGTGCCTTCTGGACAGCAGGAAAAAGAAAAAAAAAAAAGACAAGGTGAAGTGCTAGTAACCTCTCCCTTGTCCACTGACAGACCTACTGTGCCTTTGGATTTTCCTAGAAGAAGCAAAACCATTACAGGGTGATGTGCTAGTAACCTCTCCCCTGTATGATGCTGAACCACACTGTTTCAGGAAAAGAGAAGAAGGAACACTTGCTTCATTGAAACCACAAAGTCCAGGGATTCCTGACTACAAGAGACATTAAGAACTGACCCTGGTGAAGAAACAAAGAATTATACACTGGCAGGAAGAAACTTGTGGGACCCATGCTTGGGAACGTGGTATTGATTGGATTTGGGGGTTTATTCTACAGGCTGCGCCCTGTGTTTTGGATAAGTCCTTCAGCATGTATTGCCCTCCCTAATTGGATTTTAAATGATAAGTACCAAAGGCACCTTGTTGCCATTGCCCCTGCCATCTCCTCCATTACACTATTACCCCTGTAACACATCCAAATACAGACAATGCCATATATTTGATAAAACCAATTGCCAAGGCCTTCACACTTTAGTGATTTATTGAAATATTGTTTGAAAAAATATATTTTTAAGGTTCAGGATATCCCATATAAGCGAACAATTGAATGGAAAAGAATGGATCAGTGGAGATAAAAGTATATGATATCACTACCAGTGAACCCCAAGAATCTGTAATTGCAATTGATGGGTTCTATAGTGAATGTTCCTGGAATTTGCACTGTGTTGAATGAGAGAGGCCCTTATTGTTATTTGGTCACCCAATTAGTGAACAATTAAACGAATACCCAGAGTTTGTTTTGCCACTGGAAATTTTACCTGCATAGAAATTATTCCAGTGACTAATAATGTGACCTGTACCTTATTGCAATTAATATCAATGACCCAGAAGTTGCTGACAGAGATGGTATTGAATATCACTGAGGCTGGGAAGGCATTGCAGTGGGATTTAGCATGTTCAGAAATTCAGGATTTCCTGAATGACCAGCTAATGGCCATTCGGAATGATCTAGAGCATCAGGCTTGGCCCACTGCCCTTACAGACACATCAGGAGTACCATCTGATCTGTGGCATGGAGACATACTTGGAGACTTTCTGGGTGGAAGTGCAGACATTCTCAGTGCTCCTTCCAAGCATATGGACCGGTTGGGGGGGGGGGGGGGGCTCCCACATACCGAATCCTGCCGGGTCCATGGGGAGGATGCATGTGGGATTGGGTAATTCACCGAGACATCTGGGAAATTAGACCTCCTGGTATGCGCAATCGATTTTTAGTCAGTGCTCCTGGGATTACATCTGACATTTGGATGGGGTTAGGGAGTCAATGGACGTTACAACCCCCACAGCTTCAGTGTATCCGTAAACTGAAGCCAGGAGAAGTTGTTACTCTTCATGACTACGTTTGCTGGGAGGGTAGGGGACAAGGAACTACCCTGACAGGACACTTATTTTTTTCAAGCTAATGGTAGCTGTGTGTATGTTAAAGCCACCACATTGCAAGACATACATTTTAATCTCATTACCACTGCAGGCAATCATATTATTTACTGGCCTGCAGATAGAATTTTGCAAGTAGCCCTTAGGTTCCAGATACCCTTTAATTGGACCAGTTTAGTACCTGATTGATTTCAACATTTGCTTTCACTGTTACCAAAGGTTCAGAAAATCTCTGAAGTACAAGGGCAAATTCACATGCTTCAAAATATATATCAAGTTAAAAAGTATGCCTTTCAGACAGCTTATAGAGTATCCACCTCGTGTACTAAGTATGATGTATTGTGTTATATGACTAAGATTGTACAACAACCCCATCATATTATCGCTATGGGAATGTTATTGCTTGTGTTGTTGTTAGCTAGTGCAGGAGTATGTTATTGTTGTTGTAAAGGACGTAATAATAGTAATACCTTTCATGTCCATGCTCATCATGCATTGTCATTACATCCAATCAAAACCCCTAAGGTTGAAGCATCTGATGTAGAATCTGAATTCCGAGATTTAATGCAAATAGAGATTTGAAAATGTTTGTTGTACTAGTAGTACAAAAGGGGGGGTTGTGGAAGCAGAGAAAGAACGGACAGGAAGGGGATGCAATGCATGACAGTTCGTTAGCAAGAGTCAGGCTAACTGTAACCCTAATAACGCGAGATTTGTAGAAGCGAGGAATGTGTGAGGCGAGTGGGAAAGAACTGTGTGAGAAGTTGCGACCTTGTGTAGATAATATGGACTGTAGACTAAGAGTCTACATTAGTGAACAAAACAAGATATCAGAATGACCTATGTATAAACAAAATGCAGCTGTTGCTCATTATTGTCTGTAACAAAAGGTATAAATGTTTGCTGTAATTGTTTACCTGTTGAGAGACCTGCTTAGCTCTCTCCCTCTATGCAGTTGTGAGAGTTAATAAAGCATCTGACTTGCTGTACCCAAACAAATAGTGAGAACTGAGTTTTTCTCCGACAGTAGATAGATGGGGAGGGAGGGATGGATTAGGGGGATGGACACACGGATGAGTAGATAGATGCGGATGAAGGGACGGATTGGGGGATGGACAGATGGGTAGCTAGGTAGATGGGATGGAGGGATGGGTTGGGGGATGGATGAATGGGTAGGTAGATAGATGGGGATGGAGGGATGGGTTGGAGGATGGACAGATGGGTAGGTAGACGGGGAGGGAGGGATGGGTTTGGGGGATGGACATATGGATAGGTAGATAGATGGGGAGGGAGGGATGGATTAGGGGGATGGACAGATGTATGGGTAGATAGATGCGGATGAAGGGATGGATTGGGGGATGGATAGACCGGATGGGGATGGATGGATGAATTGGGGGGTGGATAGATGGATTAATAAATGGGTTGGAGGGATGGATTAGCTGGATGGGTAGATAGATGGGGACAGAAGGATGGATACATGAATCATGGATGGGTAGAGAGGGCGATGGGTGGGTGGATGGATGGATTGACCGATGGGAGATGGAGGGATGGATAGATAAGGGAATGGACAGATGGGTGGATAGAGGGGGTTGGATACATGAGTCATGGATGGGTAGAGATGGAGGGATAAAGAAGAGGGGATGGATGGGTGGACAGATGGATGGAGGAATGGATGGATGGGTGGATAGGTAAGTAGGATTTGGAAGGGAGAGATCAGTTAGATCAGTGGTTCTCAAACTGCGGCCTGTGGGCCACTAGCCACCCAATCAGCACAGAGCTGCGGCCCATGTGACATTCTCAAGGCCATAGATGTAGTACTGGATGCAGCCCAGAATGGTAAATAGGTTGAGAACTACTGAGTTATCTGGATGGGTGGGTGGATAGATAAAGGGATGGACAGATAGATGGGTAGAAGAGGGGATGGATGGACAGACGGACGGATGAGTGGGCGGAAGAGGGGATGGATGGACAGACGGATGGGTGGAAGAGGGGACGGATGGACAGACGGATGGGTGGAAGAGGGGACGGATGGACAGACGGATGATTGGGTGGGCGGGTGGAATTGGGGATGGATGGACAGATGGATGGTTGGGTGGGCGGGTGGAAGAGGGGATGGATGGATGGATGTGTGGGCGGAAGAGGGGATGGATGGACAGATGGATGGGTGGGTGGGTGGGTGGAAGAGGGGATGGATGGGTGGGCGGAAGAGGAGACGGATGGACAGACAGAAGGATGGGTGGGTGGGCGGGCGGGAGAGGGGACGGATGGACAGACGGAAGGACGGGTGGGCGGGCGGAAGAGGGAATGGATGGACAGACGAAAGGATGGATGGGCGGGCGGAAGAGGGCATGGATGGACAGACGGAAGAACGGATGGGCGGGCGGAAGAGGGGAGGGATGGACAGACAGATGGACGGACGGATGGGGACGGGCGGGAGAGGGGAGGGATGGACAGACGGAAGAACGGATGGGCGGGCGGAAGAGGGCATGGATGGACAGACGGAAGGACAGGTGGGTGGGTGGAAGAGGGGAGGGATGGACAGACGGACGAACAGACGGACGGATGGGGACGGGTGGGAGAGGGGATGGACGGGTGGGCGGGCGGAAGAGGGGAGGGATGGACAGACGGAAGGACGGATGGGGGCGGGTGGGAGAGGGGATGGATGGACAGATGGAAGGACGGGCGGGCGGAAGAGGGGAGGGATGCACAGACAGATGGACGGACGGACAGATGGGGACGGGTGGGAGGGGATGGACGGACGGAAGGACGGGTGGGCGGGCGGAAGAGGGGACGGATGGACAGACGGAAGGACGGATGGGGGCGGGTGGGAGAGGGGATGGACAGACGGAAGGGTGGGTGGGCGGGCGGAAGAGGGGAGGGATGGACAGACAGATGGACGGACGGACGGATGGGGGCGGGCGGGAGAGGGGATGGATGGACAGACGGAAGGACGGGTGGGCGGGCGAAGGGCATGGATGGACAGACGGAAGGACGGGTGGGCGGGCGGAAGAGGGGAGGGATGGACAGATGGAAGAACGGATGGGCGAGCGGAAGAGGGGAGGGATGGACAGACGGAAGGACGGATGGGCGAGCGGAAGAGGGGAAGGATGGACAGACGGAAGGACGGGTGGGCAGGCGGAAGAGGGGAGGGATGGACAGACGGACGAACGGATGGGCGAGCGGAAGAGGGGAGGGATGGACAGACGGACGAACGGATGGGCGAGCGGAAGAGGGGAGGGATGGACAGACGGAAGGACGGGTGGGCGGGCGGAAGAGGGGAGGGATGGACAGACGGAAGGACGGGTGGGCGGGCGGAAGAGGGGAGGGATGGACAGACGGAAGGACGGGTGGGCGAGCGGAAGAGGGGAGGGATGGACAGACGGAAGGACGGGTGGGCGGGCGGAAGAGGGGAGGGATGGACAGACGGAAGAACGGATGGGCGAGCGGAAGAGGGGAGGGATGGACAGACGGAAGGACGGGTGGGCGGGCGGAAGAGGGGAGGGATGGACAGACGGAAGGACGGGTGGGCGGGCGGAAGAGGGGAGGGATGGACAGACGGAAGGACGGATGGGGGCGGGCGGGAGAGGGGATGGATGGACAGATGGAAGGACAGGCGGGCAGAAGAGAGGACGGATGGGCGGGCGGAAGAGGGGAGGGATGGACAGATGGAAGGACGGGTGGGCGAGCGGAAGAGGGGAGGGATGGACAGACGGAAGGACGGGTGGGCGGACGGAAGAGGGGAGGGATGGACAGACGGAAGGACGGGTGGGCGGGCGAAGAGGGGAGGGATGGACAGACGGAAGAACGGATGGGCGAGCGGAAGAGGGGAGGGATGGACAGACGGAAGGACGGGTGGGCGGGCGGAAGAGGGGAGGGATGGACAGACGGAAGAACGGATGGGCGAGCGGAAGAGGAGAGGGATGGACAGACGGAAGGACGGGTGGGCGGGCAGAAGAGGGGAGGGATGGACAGACGGAAGGACGGGTGGGCGGGCGGAAGAGGGGAGGGATGGACAGACGGAAGGACGGGTGGGCGGGCGGAAGAGGGGAGGGATGGACAGACGGAAGGACGGGTGGGCGGGCGGAAGAGGGGAGGGATGGACAGACGGACGGACGGATGGGGGCGGGCGGGAGAGGGGATGGATGGACAGACGGAAGGACGGGTGGGCGAGCGGAAGAGGGGAGGGATGGACAGACGGAAGGACGGGTGGGCGAGCGGAAGAGGGGAGGGATGGACAGACGGAAGGACGGGTGGGCGAGCGGAAGAGGGGAGGGATGGACAGACGGAAGGACGGGTGGGCGGGCGGAAGAGGGGAGGGATGGACAGACGGAAGGACGGGTGGGCGGGCGGAAGAGGGGAGGGATGGACAGACGGAAGGACGGGTGGGCGGGCGGAAGAGGGGAGGGATGGACAGACGGAAGGACGGGTGGGCGGGCGGAAGAGGGGAGGGATGGACAGATGGAAGGATGGGCGGGCGGAAGAGAGGACGGGTGGGCGGGCGGAAGAGGGGAGGGATGGACAGACGGAAGAACGGATGGGCGAGCGGAAGAGGGGAGGGATGGACAGACGGAAGGACGGGTGGGCGGGCGGAAGAGGGGAGGGATGGACAGACGGAAGAACGGATGGGCGAGCGGAAGAGGGGAGGGATGGACAGACGGAAGGACGGGTGGGCGGGCGGAAGAGGGGAGGGATGGACAGACGGAAGGACGGGTGGGCGGGCGGAAGAGGGGAGGGATGGACAGATGGAAGGATGGGCGGGCGGAAGAGAGGACGGGTGGGCGGGCGGAAGAGGGGAGGGATGGACAGACGGAAGGACAGGTGGGCGGGCGGAAGAGGGGAGGGATGGATAGACGGAAGGACGGGTGGGCGGGCGGAAGAGGGTAGGGATGGACAGACGGACGGACGGATGGGGGCGGGCGGGAGAGGGGATGGATGGACAGATGGAAGGACAGGCGGGCGGAAGAGGGGAGGGATGGACAGACGGAAGGACGGGTGGGCGAGCGGAAGAGGGGAGGGATGGACAGACGGAAGGACGGGTGGGCGGGCGGAAGAGGGGAGGGATGGACAGACGGAAGAACGGATGGGCGAGCGGAAGAGGGGAGGGATGGACAGACGGAAGGACGGGTGGGCGAGCGGAAGAGGGGAGGGATGGACAGACGGAAGGACGGGTGGGCGAGCGGAAGAGGGGAGGGATGGACAGACGGAAGGACGGGTGGGCGGGCGGAAGAGGGGAGGGATGGACAGACGGAAGAACGGATGGGCGAGCGGAAGAGGGGAGGGATGGACAGACGGAAGGACGGGTGGGCGGGCGGAAGAGGGGAGGGATGGACAGACGGAAGGACGGGTGGGCGGGCGGAAGAGGGGAGGGATGGACAGACGGAAGGACGGGTGGGCGGGCGGAAGAGGGGAGGGATGGACAGACGGAAGGACGGATGGGGGCGGGCGGGAGAGGGGATGGATGGACAGATGGAAGGACAGGCGGGCAGAAGAGAGGACGGATGGGCGGGCGGAAGAGGGGAGGGATGGACAGATGGAAGGACGGGTGGGCGAGCGGAAGAGGGGAGGGATGGACAGACGGAAGGACGGGTGGGCGGACGGAAGAGGGGAGGGATGGACAGACGGAAGGACGGGTGGGCGGGCGAAGAGGGGAGGGATGGACAGACGGAAGAACGGATGGGCGAGCGGAAGAGGGGAGGGATGGACAGACGGAAGGACGGGTGGGCGGGCGGAAGAGGGGAGGGATGGACAGACGGAAGAACGGATGGGCGAGCGGAAGAGGAGAGGGATGGACAGACGGAAGGACGGGTGGGCGGGCGGAAGAGGGGAGGGATGGACAGACGGAAGGACGGGTGGGCGGGCGGAAGAGGGGAGGGATGGACAGATGGAAGGACGGGTGGGCGGACGGAAGAGGGGAGGGATGGACAGATGGAAGGATGGGCGGGCGGAAGAGAGGACGGGTGGGCGGGCGGAAGAGGGGAGGGATGGACAGACGGAAGGACGGGTGGGCGGGCGGAAGAGGGGAGGGATGGACAGACGGAAGGACGGGTGGGCGGGCGGAAGAGGGGAGGGATGGACAGACGGACGGATGGGGGCGGGCGGGAGAGGGGATGGATGGACAGATGGAAGGACAGGCGGGCGGAAGAGAGGACGGATGGGCGGGCGGAAGAGGGGAGGGATGGACAGACGGAAGGACGGGTGGGCGAGCGGAAGAGGGGAGGGATGGACAGACGGAAGAACGGATGGGCGAGCGGAAGAGGGGAGGGATGGACAGACGGAAGGACGGGTGGGCGGGCGGAAGAGGGGAGGGATGGACAGACGGAAGGACGGGTGGGCGGGCGGAAGAGGGGAGGGATGGACAGATGGACGAACGGACGGACGGATGGGGACGGGCGGGAGAGGGCCCGCGGCGGGACACTTACTCTCTTTGGCCTTGGACTCCTTGTTGCGGATGATGTAGAGGTACCGGGGGCTCTCGGGGCAGAAGGGGAACATAACCAGCTGCAGGGCCGAGGGGGCCACGGTCAGACCCAGGAGCAGGGGCCAGAGCTCGGGGGTGCCGAGGAGGGAGTCCAGCCCGAACACCTGCCGGGGGCGGAGACAGAGAGAGATTTCAGGACGGCGCCGCCCGCTGGCCCCCCCGCCCGTGGCCGATCCCCCGCCCCCCCCCCCGCCGCACAGCGCCCCCAAGGGCCTGTTACCTGGGCAATGAGGATCCCGATGACGAGGGCCAGCTGGTGCAGGGTCCCCAGCGCCCCCCGCAGGTGGGTGGGGGAAATTTCACCCACGTACATGGGGACCAAGCCAGAAACCAGCCCTGGGGGAGAGGAGAGGGGAACCGCAGATTAGTAGGAGGTGTGGGCGGGGGGGGGAGCGTGCCCCCTAGGTCTGTGGGGGGGAGTTGAGGCAGAGGGTGGTGACCCCTCCCCCACATACACAGCGCCCCCTTTAAAAGGTGGGGCTTGTATGCTAATGACTGAGTCATGGTGGGAGGGGTGGGGGTGGTACCTGTGACATGCAGAACCCAGTGACGGCCCCCCACCCAGGTCCCGGGGCACCCCACGCAACCAGTCCCCACAGCACCTCTGCTCATCCACCCAGATCCCACCCCCCACCCTACATCGCCCGGCATCCACCACCCCATCCATCCATCCACCCAGGTTCCCCCACACCCCCGACCCATGGCACCACCCATCCCCCACCCCCTGGCCTCACCCCTCACCCCCATGCTGCTTTGCGGGAGAGGGCGGGGCCCCCAGAGCTCCTCCCTCCCAGCCTGCGCCATCCGATTGGCCCACGGGCGCTGTCCGTTACCTGAGTAGGCACCAATCAGGAACCGTCCGAGGATCATCATCTCATAGGAGCAGCCCAGCTTGGCCAGCCCCATGAGGGCCCCGCCCAGGAAGGCCAGGGCATTATTGATAATCATGGCCCGCTTCCTGGGGGGGGGGAGGGGAGAGAGGCTGAGACCCCAGGGACCCCAGCCCCATGTGCCCTGACCCCCCCGGCTGCCCCACCCCACTCCCCACAGCACAGCGCCCCCTGCTGAGCCCCCGCCCCGCTCCCTGCCCCACAGCGCCCCCTAGTGCCGCCCTGGGGCCGGCCCTGCCTGCCAGGGGAGAGCGCCCCCTGCTGAGCCCCCCCGCCCCGCTCCCTGCCCCACAGCGCCCCCTAGTGCCGCCCTGGGGCCGGCCCTGCCTGCCAGGGGAGAGCGCCCCCTGCTGAGCCCCCCCGCCCCGCTCCCCGCCCCACAGCGCCCCCTAGCACCGCCCTGGGGCCAGCCCTGCCTGCCAGGGGAGAGCGCCCCCTGCTGCCCCCTGCCCCGCTCCCCGCCCCACAGCACCCCCTAGCGCCGCCCTGGGGCCAGCCCTGCCTGCCAGGGGAGAGCGCCCCCTGCTGAGCCTCCCCCCGCCCCGCTCCCCGCCCCACAGCGCCCCCTAGCACCGCCCTGGGGCCGGCCCTGCCTGCCAGGGGAGAGCGCCCCCTGCTGAGCCTCCCCCCGCCCCGCTCCCCGCCCCACAGCGCCCCCTAGCACCGCCCTGGGGCCGGCCCTGCCTGCCAGGGGAGAGCGCCCCCTGCTGAGCCTCCCCCCGCCCCGCTCCCCGCCCCACAGCGCCCCCTAGCACTGCCCTGGGGCCGGCCCTGCCTGCCAGGGGAGAGCGCCCCCTGCTGAGCCCCCCGCCCTGCTCCCTGCCCCAAAGCGCCCCCTGCTGAGCCCCCGCCCCGCTCCCTGCCCCAAAGCGCCCCCTAGTGCCGCCCTGGGGCCAGCCCCGCCTGCCAGGGGAGAGCGCCCCCTGCTGAGCCCCCCGCCCTGCTCCCTGCCCCAAAGCGCCCCCTGCTGAGCCCCCGCCCCGCTCCCTGCCCCAAAGCGCCCCCTAGTGCCGCCCTGGGGCCAGCCCTGCCTGCCAGGGGAGAGCGCCCCCTGCTGAGCCCACCGCCCCGCTCTCTGCCCCACAGCACCCCCCTAGCGCCGCCCTGGGGCCAGCCCCGCCTGCCCGGGGAGAGCACCCCCCCAGCGGGGGGCAGAGCAGGGTTACCTGCCCAGCCACTCGGAGACAACCCCCACCAGGAAGGAGGAGATCATGCCCCCGATGGAGAAGATGGCGACCGACAGGGACCAGAGGGTGGTGAGCGTGGCGAGGTCGATGGACGCGTTGTGCCGTGCCAGCCAGGTGGCGTTATAGTTCTGCTCGATGATCTGGGAGGGGTCGAGGTGGGGGGAGAAAAGGGGGTCACTGCCTGGTGCCCCTCACTCCCCACCTGCAGCCCTGGGCACCCCTCCCCTCAGCTTCACACTCCCTGTTTCATAGGGGTGACGCCGAGGGCCCCATTCCCTGCCCCCCTGAGCCGGCCAGTCCCCGCCCTGGGGCCGGGTGGGAGCCGGCGCCCCCTAGAGGGGACAGGGCCCTGCCCCATTCCCCGCCCCCCTGAGCCACCCAGTCCCCGCCCTGGGGCCGGATGGGAGCCGGCACCCCCTAGAGGGGACAGGGCCCTGCCCCATTCCCCACCCCCCTGAGCCAGCCAGTCCCCGCCCTGGGGCCGGATGGGAGCCGGCACCCCCTAGAGGGGACAGGGCCCTGCCCCATTCCCCGCCCGCCTGAGCCAGCCAGTCCCCGCCCTGGGGCCGGGTGGGAGCCGACGCCCCCTAGAGGGGACAGGGCCCTGCCCCATTCCCCGCCCCCCTGAGCCAGCCAGTCCCCGCCCTGGGGCCGGATGGGAGCCGGCGCCCCCTAGAGGGGACAGGGCCCTGCCCCATTCCCCGCCCCCCTGAGCCAGCCAGTCCCCGCTCTGGGGCCGGATGGGAGCCGGCGCCCCCTAGAGGGGACAGGGCCCTGCCCCATTCCCCGCCCCCCTGAGCCAGCCAGTTCCCGCCCTGGGGCCGGGTGGGAGCCAGCGCCCCCTAGAGGGGAAAGCGCGTTGGGGGGAGTCTCTTACCTTTTGGGGGGCATTGATCACACCGATGTTGTACCCGCACTGCAGGGACCCCAGCACGGCCGTGAAGACCGACAGCACCAGGGTCGAGGTTATCCCCGGCCCGGCTTGGGGGGGGACTTCGTCCTCCTGCGGAGACACAAGGGGCGCCCCCTGCTGGTGAGCTCCCTGCATCCCCGGGGAGCCGTGGGGAGCGGGACCCCATCCCTCCCTGCCCTCCCGGCACCGCTGCAGGGCAGTTCGCAGCAACGGGCGTGCAAAGCCCCAGGGGAAACACTGAAAGCGTTGCACGCCCACCCCCGTGCAAGTTGCACAGCCCCGTGCAACAGTGCCCAGGTTTGCCCTGCCTCTGCATGGCTACGGAAAGGAGGCAAAGCCTCGTGCAAACCCAGAGGGGACTTGCACCGCCTTGCACGACGGAAGAGGGGTAACATGCCCCCCCGGTCATACAAACATGTACAGATTTCGTAGCGTGCGTGCGAGCTCGCACGATCCCCCTGTCCTCTGACTAAGCCTGGCCCGTTCGCTTCCCCTACCATCATCTGCTTCCAGTTCTGCTTCCCACATGACCCCCCCCCTACCCCACAGAGATTAGGGCCCCGGCGCGCCGGGCGCTGCACAGATAGAGTGAGAAACAATTGCAAAACCACGTACCCCACCCCCACCCCAGGGCCCGACTTATAGGGCAGGGCACCTCTGCGGCTGGCAGACAAGGAGTTGGGCACTTGGCATCGGATCAGGCACGGCTGCACCTCTGAGTGGGGGAGGGAGAGAGACAGTACGGTCTACTGGTTAGAGCGGGGGGGGGGGGTGGGAACTAGGACTCCTGGGTTCTCTCCCCGGCTCTGGGAGGGGAGTGGGGGCTGGTGGGTTAGAGCAGGGGGGGCTGGGAGCCAGGACTCCTGGGTTCTCTCCCCAGCTCTGGGAGGGGAGTGGGGGCTGGTGGGTTAGAGCAGAGGGGGCTGGGAGCCAGGACTCCTGGGTTCTCTCTCCAGCTCTGGGAGGGGAGTGGGGGCTGGTGGCTAGAGCAGGGGGGGCTGGGAGCCAGGACTCCTGGGTTCTCTCCCCAGCTCTGGGTGGGGAGTGGGGGCTGGTGGGTTAGAGCAGGGGGGGCTGGGAGCCAGGACTCCTGGGTTCTCTCCCCAGCTCTGGGAGGGGGGTGGGGGCTGGTGGGTTAGAGCAGGCGGGGCTGGGAGCCAGGACTCCTGGGTTCTCTCCCCAGCTCTGGGTGGGAAGTGGGGGCTGGTAGGTGAGAGCAGGGCGGGCTGGGAGCCCGGACGCCTGGGTTCTCTCCCCGGCTCTGGGAGGGATCGGGCACTGAAGTTTCATTCATTCACTGTCTACTCCAATGCAGTGCCCCCCACCCCCAAAAAACCACCTCTGATTCCATCCACTGTTCTCTCTGCATGGGCAGACCCCGAAAAGGCCATATTCCCCATGATTGCGGTGGGGGGGAGCATGGATTTGGGGAGTCCCCTCCCCATCCCTCCCACCCCCAGTGCTGACCCCCTGGGCATTGGTGAGGCCATGGGGGTCGGTGGAGGGATCCCCTGAAATCTCAGGGATTAGCGCCCCTCTTATCAGTGTGTGTGTGTGTGGGAGGTGATTATAAAACAGGGGGCCAGATCCCTTCCCACCCCCCCACCCCTGTCCTCATGCTGATGGCCGGGAAGGGCTGGGCCCTGCCCCAGAAAAGCCTTGGCCGGCCTCAGCCGAAAAAAGCCCTTATTAGGCAAAGCCCCAAAGCTAGGATGCCCAGGAAATGTAAACAGTGAAAGGCTGGGGTGGGTCTGCCCCCCCGCTGCCCCCCCAAGCCCCAGGGCAGGGACTGGCTGGCTCAGGGGGGCGGGGAATGGGGCAGGGGCCTGTCCCCTCTAGGGGGCGCCGGCTCCCGGTGGGGGGCTGGGGACTGGTGGGAGATGGGGGGCAGGGGATACACCTGGGCTATGCGCGGGGGCCGGGCTACAGGTATCAACCCCCCCACACCTGGGGCACGGCCGGGGACCCAGAGTGTCCCCCCCCCATACACACCCCATTGCTCCGTGCAAACACACAGCATCCTGCACTCACACACCTGTGCATAAACGAGTCACACACACACACAAGTCACTCACACACACACACACCTGTACACAAACGAGTCACACCCACACCAGGCCTGTATGCAAATCCTACTTATACAAACAGACCGAAGGCAAATTGCAGTGCAAACCTTTCCGGCCGCGCCCCCCGGCCATGTGCGCACTACTGAAGGCAAGGAGTCCCTCTCTGTGCCTCACACAGACACACAAACACACTCACTCACCTGATTCCCTTCAGCAGGGGACAGCGCCCCACACACACACACACACACACACACACACAGACCACAAGCACACACAATCACACACACCCACTGACACACACACACACAGACACACACACAGAGAATGAGGGTGTTCTCTCCAGCAGGGGGCAGCGCTGCCCCCCCCCGTACCCACATGGGTAACACACCTGCCCCTGGCTCGAGGCCGGGTCTGTGCCCGGACCAGAGCCGCTTCCATCACCAGCCCCCCCCGCTGTATGAACCCCCCCAAACCCCACAGCCCCCCTCTGGCTACTGACTCAGTGTCGCTGATGGGGCAGGGAAAAAGTGTGTGTGGGGGGAAATCACACCTCACACCGACTGAGGCGACCCCCCCCAGCTTTTCCAGAACAGAGATGTTTTATCACACGTGTGTGCTATGTAACACAGACCTGAGATGACACCATACGCGTGTGCTATGTAATACAGACCTGACACAACACCACACGCGTGTGCTATGTAACACAGACCTGACACGACCATACGCGTGTGCTATGTAACACAGACCTGACACGACACCAAACGCATGTGCTATGTAACACAGACCTGACACAACACCACACGTGTGTGCTACATAACACAGACCTCACACGACACCAAACGCGTGTGTTAGGTAACACAGACCTGACATGACACCACATGTGTGTGCTAGGTAACACAGACCTGACATGACACCACACGCGTGTGCTAGGTAACACAGACCTGACAACACCAAACACATGTGCTATGTAACACAGACCTGACATGACACCACACACATGTGCTACGTAACACAGACCTGACACGACACCACACGCATGTGTTACCTAACACAGACCTGACACGACACCCAGGTATGTGTTATAATAGGTACACTACCCTCACATTTGCTATATAACATAGGCCTGGCATCACACCACATGTGTGAGCTTTAATAGGCACACTACCCTCACGTGTGCTAGAGAACATAGATCTGACACGATACCACACATAGGTGTTATAATAGGCACGCTTATCCTCACATGTGCTACATGACACAGGCCAGCTACAAAGTGCCACATGCGTGTTCAGTATAACAGGCACATTCCCCCTGTGTCCAGTATAACAGAAAGTGTCACATATACGGTCTGTAGCGCATAGGACATTTTAATCCTCCCATGTGTGCAGTATTCAGACACACGGTTCCCCCACAAGCACGGCATAACATAGACAAGACACAAGGGGCCCCACACGTGTTCAGAATAACAGACACACTCCCCCACTATAAGGGACATGTGTCTTATCAACACACTAGTGTCTAGGGCATGTGTCTTATAAACACACTACCCGCCCCATGTGCGACAAAACATATATCCGATGACCACACGTGTTGTATATAACATAGGCCCACTATCCCTCTCCTGCCTGCTCTGTAATACTGACCAGCTATACAGCCCCGGACATGTGTTCCATATAACACAGCTGCCCAACGTCCCACACATGTCTCGTGAAACAAAAGCCACCATCCCATACATGGCGTCACATGTGTGTGCTAGATAACACACCGCCTCCTCATGTGTGCCGTACATGAGGCGCTACCAAATCCACGGCCATGAAAAACGCATTACAGAGTGTGAAATCTGGTCTCCCCCCACCCCCGTGAAATCTGGTCTCCTCCCCCGTGAAATCTGGTCTCCTCGCCGTGAAAACTGGTCTCCCCCCATATGAAATCTGGTCTCCCCCCATATGAAATCTGGTCTCTCTCCCTGAAATCTGGTCTCCCCCCACGTGAAATCTGGTGTTTTGTGGGCTTTTACTCTATACTACCCAGATTTCACGGGGGAGACCAGCGTTTCTCAAATTGGGGGTCCTGACCCAAAAGGGAGTTGCTGGGGGGGGGGGGGGGTCCCGGTATTGCCACCCTTACTTCTGCGCTGCCTTCCGAGCTGGGCTGAAATCAGGAAATTGACGCTTTTTACCCTCGTGAAATGGACCCCAGAATAGCTGGTGAATTTCGTGAGGCCCAAGCAATACACCAGACACACAAATGCACCCGGGCCCAGCCACACAGCGTCACACGCGTGTGCTAGATAACACGCAGATATGCCCCACCTGTGCTGTATCTCACACTAACATCCCCCCACCCGCCGCCACTGTGTAACATCGATCAGACACACGGCGTCACACACGTGTGCTAGATAACGCGCAGATATGTCCCACCCGTGCTGTATCTCACACTAACATCTCCCCACCCGCCGCCACTGTGTAACATCGATCAGACACACGACATCACACGCGTGTCCTATGCACCCTACAGACCGTCGCCCCAGATCCAGGCTGCAGAACAGACAGGCTAAAGCACAGAGCCACATGCATGTCCCATATCCCCCAGACCCCTGCGTGTCCCGGATACCGAGCCCCACACACACACACGTATGACGAATAACACGAACATGTGAGGCGGTTACGCAATAGCCGGAGTATAAATAGCCCCACATTTTCCTTGTTAATGCCACGGCTGGGGGGCAGGACTTTATGGGCAGGGAGGAGGGGAGCTGCGGGGGAGGGACGTGAAACGTGGGGTGCAGGTGCCCTCCCGAAACTCAACAAGCCCAAGGAGAATTGGGGCGGATGCAGGCCCCCCCCAAGGCCCCCCCAGTTTGGATCACCGTCCCCCCCTTCCCCCAGCCTATACTGTCCCCCACTCGGCATCCCCGCACTGGCCCAGCTGCACTACCCCCATGGCCCCACGCTGCCCCCCAGCCACCATCACTCCCCCCAGCTCCCCATGGCCCCACGCTGCCCCCCGACCCCCCATCACTCCCCACAGCTCCCCATGGCCCCACGCTGCCCCCCACAGTCCCCATCGCTCCCCACAGCTCCCCATGGTCCCACGCTGCCTCCCAGCCCCGATCGCTCCCCACAGCTCCCCATGGCCCCATGCTGCCCCCCCAGCCCCCATCGCTCCCCACAGCTCCCCATGGCCCCATGCTGACCCCCCAGCCCCCATCGCTCCGCACAGCTCCCCATGGCCCCACGCTGCCCTGCACAGACCCCATCGCTCCCCACAGCTCCCCATGGCCCCACACTGCCCCCCCAACCCCAATCGCTCCCCACAGCTCCCCATGGTCCCACGCTGCCCCCCCAGCCCCCATCGCTCCCCCCAGCTCCCCATGGCCCCACGCTGCCCCCCCAGCCCCCATCGCTCCCCCCAGCTCCCCATGGCCCCACACTGACCCCCCAGCCCCGATCGCTCCCCCCAGCTCCCCATGGTCCCACGCTGCCCCCCCAGCCCCCATCGCTCCCCACAGCTCCCCATGGCCCCACGCTGCCCCCCCAGCCCCCATCGCTCCCCCCAGCTCCCCATGGCCCCACACTGACCCCCCAGCCACATGCTGCCCCACGTGGTGCCACGCTGCCCCCCAGCCCCCATCGCTCCCCCCAGCTCCCCATGGTCCCACGCTGTCCCTGACAGCCCCCATCGCTCCCCCCAGCTCCCCATGGCCCCACACTGCCCCCCCAGCCCCCATCGCTCCCCCCAGCTCCCCATGGCCCCACGCTGCCCCCCAGCCCCCATCGCTCCCCCCAGCTCCCCATGGTCCCACGCTGTCCCTGACAGCCCCCATCGCTCCCCCCAGCTCCCCATGGCCCCACACTGCCCCCCCAGCCCCCATCGCTCCCCCCAGCTCCCCATGGCCCCACAACTGCCCCCCCAGCCCCCATCGCTCCCCCCAGCTCCCCATGGCCCCACGCTGCCCCCCAGCCCCCATCGCTCCCCCCAGCTCCCCATGGTCCCACGCTGTCCCTGACAGCCCCCATCGCTCCCCCCAGCTCCCCATGGCCCCACACTGCCCCCCCAGCCCCCATCGCTCCCCACAGCTCCCCATGGCCCCACACTGCCCCCCCAGCCCCCATCGCTTCCCCCAGCACCCCATGGCTCCACGCTGCCCCCCACAACCCCCATCGCTCCCCACAGCTCCCCATGGCCCCATGCTGCCCCCCCAGCCCCCATCGCTCCCCCCAGCACCCCATGGCTCCACGCTGCCCCTCACAACCCCCATCGCTCCCCCCAGCTCCCCATGGCCCCACACTGCCCCCCCAGCCCCCATCGCTCCCCCCAGCACCCCATGGCTCCACGCTGCCCCCCACAACCCCCATCGCTCCCCACAGCTCCCCATGGCCCCACGCTGCCCCCCCAGCCCCGATCGCTCCCCACAGCTCCCCATGGCCCCACGCTGCCCCCCCAGCCCCCATCGCTCCCCCCAGCTCCCCATGGCCCCGTATTCTTGCTCTGCCTCCACCCCCCCCCCGCACCCCCCTCCCACCCGGCCGGTTTTACCTCCTCTCTGCTGATTTGCTGAAATCCCGTCGGCATCTCGGCGGCTCGGAGCCCGGGGGGGGCGGGGGGGCACCTTGGGTCTTGTGCGAAGAAATGAAAAAGTCAAGCCCCCAGGACGGTCTGTTAGACCTGACCCGAGATCCTGGGGGGGAGGCGGAGGGCGGGGGGGGGGGGAAGGAAAGAAAGAAAGAAAGGAGGGAATGGGAAAACTAGCGAGGGGAAGAAAGAAGGAATGTGAAGCAGAGGAAAGGACAGAGGGGGACGCGGAAGGGCGAGCAGAGGAATGAAAAAGGCAAGCCAGAAAGACAGACCAGCCGGAGGGGGGGAACGGGGGAATGGGGAAAAGGAGGAGTGAAGGCGGGGAACAGACCCAGGGGGCAGGGAACGGGGGAATGGGGAAAAGGAGGAGTGAAGGGGGGGCCCGGGGAACAGACCCAGGGGGCAGGGAACGGGGGAATGGGGAAAAGGAGGAGTGAAGGGGGGGGCGGGGAACAGACCCAGGGGGCAGGGAACGGGGGAATGGGGAAAAGGAGGAGTGAAGGGGGGGCCCGGGGAACAGACCCAGGGGGCAGGGAACGGGGGAATGGGGAAAAGGAGGAGTGAAGGGGGGGGCGGGGAACAGACCCAGGGGGCAGGGAATGGGGGAATGGGGAAAAGGAGGAGTGAAGGGGGGGGGGCCGGGGAAGAGACCCAGGGGGCAGCGAACGGAGGAAAGGGAAGGCACAGAGGAGAAGGGAGCGTGGGAAAGGGGTCGGGGACGGACCGGAGCAGGGAAATACGGGTCGGGGTTCGGACCGGAGGGGACGGAGAGCGGGAGCCGCCGGTCGAGGGAGGAAGAGGGGAGCTGAGGAAGGAGGAGGCGGGCAGGGCTGCAGCAGGCACCGGGACCAGGACCCGTGTGCCAGAGGCTGGGACGGGGAGTCCTTCAGCGGCTGCGGGTGGCGAGGGGCCCGGCCAGACCAGCCCGCCCCACGGCGCCGATTGGCTCCAGACCCGGCTGGTTTCCCATGGAGCCAAAACCCTGCGGGGAGGGGTTGGCAGGGAGCCAGGACTCCTGGGTTCTCTCCCCGGCTCTGGGAGGGGAGTGGGGGCTGGTGGGTTAGAGCAGGGGGACTGGGAGCCAGGACTCCTGGGTTCTCTCCCCAGCTCTGGGAGGGGAGTGGGGGCTGGTGGGTTAGAGCAGGGTGGGCTGGGAGCCGGGACTCCTGGGTTCTCTCCCCGGCTCTGGGAGGGGAGTGAGGGCTGGTGGGTTAGAGCAGGGGGACTGGGAGCCAGGACTCCTGGGTTCTCTCCCCAGCGCTGGGAGGGGCGTGGGGTCGGGTGGGTTAGAGCAGGGTGGGCTGGGAGCCGGGACTCCTGGGTTCTCTCCCCGGCTCTGGGAGGGGAGTGGGGGCTGGTGGGTTAGAGCAGGGGGGGCTGGGAGCCAGGACTCCTGGGTTCTCTCCCCGGCTCTGGGAGGGGAGTGGGGGCTGGTGGGTTAGAGCAGGGGGGGCTGGGAGCCAGGACTCCTGGGTTCTGTTCCCTCTTCCACCCAGGTGGAGGAATTCAGTGGGAGGATGGTGCCCCCTGCTGGGGTGGCGCGGGACAGTGCGTGGTTTGGTGGAAGGTGCTGGGTGGGGGTGTCAGGAAAGATTTTTGGTGGGGAGCCCGATGTGGGGGGACGACTGGGTGGTTATTTGGGGGGGCTCTGCACGAGAACATGGGCGGGGACCTGGGGATAGAGGCTGCAGTCTGGGTGGGGGGAGGGGGAACCTGATGGGGAGATTGGGGGGGTCACAAATCTGACCTCTGGGCTAATTTTAGCAACACTAAAGGAATCACTGACTTTCACTTAGAATTGGGGGCCGGGGGAGGAAACCTACTGGTGTGGGGGGAGGGGGAGGACCTGCTTGGGGGGGCGGTATTCCCCTCCCCCATGCTCAGCCTCCCTCGACCCCCTGAGCCCCTCAGAGCCCCCCTTCCCTCCCCTAGTGCAGGATGTGTGCCCGGCCCCGCTATCCGAGCTCCCCCCCCCCGGCTTGGGGAGAGGGGCAGAGGGGTGAGGGTGAGGCGTCAGAGATAGGGAGGGGACAGTGGGGTGGACACAGGGAGGGGGAGGGGAATGCTCAGAAGCGGGGTGGTGGCAGGGGCAAGAGGGGACGGGGGGGGCAAGAGGGGGTGGGGCAGGGGCAGGAGCCGACCCTGCCAGGCCTGTGACCTCCACTCACCCCAAGGGCATCCCTGGTGCCCGGCAGCCACCCCCACCCCCCCGGCCCTGCCCCCTCCCGTTACAGCCCCCCCGCTGCCTCCCCCCGCGCCCCTCCTGCTCTTTCACGAGGGCGCTGTTGTCCCCTAAAATTAAACTGGGACATCATCACCCCGGCACACTGGGACAGGGAAATGGGGGGAGGGCTGGGCGCCCGGACTCCTGGGTTCTCTCCCCGGCTCTGGGAGGGGAGTGGGGGAGGGGCTGCTGAGCAGGGAAAGGTCGGGGGTGGGGAGGGGAAGCGGTTGGGTTGGGTGGGGGCAGCTGATGCGCTGCCTGGTATTTTTAGCCCATTCCCAGCTGTCTGGTGTCAGGGTTTGTCACTGTGAGACATGGGGGGGAGGTCTCGTGGGGGGCGCATTTAAAAGGCCAGGGCAGTTTTTCCCTTCTGAGTCTCTCTCTCTCTCTCTCTCTCTCTCTCTCACACACACACACACACACACACACACACACACACACACACACACACACACACACACACGACCTGCCCACAATGAGAACAAGATCATCTGCCTGAGGGGATCCGCAGCGTGGGACTCCTGGGTTCTCTCCCCGGCTCTGGGAGGGGAGTGGGGGCTGGTGGGTTAGAGCAGGGGGGGCTGGGAGCCAGGACTCCTGGGTTCTCTCCCCGGCTCTGGGAGGGGAGTGGGGGCTGGTGGGTTAGAGCAGGGGGGGCTGGGAGCCAGGACTCCTGGGTTCTCTCCCCGGCTCTGGGAGGGGAGTGGGGGCTGGTGGGTCAGAGCGGGGGGGCTGGGAGCCAGGACTCCTGGGTTCTCTCCCATCTTGGCAGGGCCCTGGGCTGGGCTGTGTGTCTCAGCGGGGGAGAGCGAGGGGGGTTCTGTGTGTGTGCCTGAGGCACGTGTGTTGTGCTGTTTTGGTGTCCGGTTCCCTTTGCAACAGTGACGCAGGGCGGGGGCGGCGGGGGGGGGCTGGACACAGCTGTCCCAGCTACTTTAGGCCCCAGCCATGGGACCTGCCAGGCCGCACTCGGGACACACAACACACACCCAGAGTGCCCAACCTCCGCCACACAACACATGCACGCGGCAGGGAGACACACACAACTGCCACCATCTGCACAGCACACACACAACCCCCACCATCCAAACACACACAACCCCCAGCATATACACAGCAAACACAACACACACACACAACTGTCACCATATACACAGCACACACAGAACCCTCACCATCTGGACACACAACCCCCAGCATATACACAGCACACACAACACAACCACCGCCCTCCGCCCACAACACAACCCTCACCACAAACCACACACAATCCGCACCCAATAGACAGCATGAACAGAACCCCCCAAATAACACACACGCATACACAACAGAACCCCCCATCGAACACACACACAACATATG